>JBBBDQ010000301.1:1047500-1117500 GCA_037127315.1 Ascarosepion bandense | reverse complement strand
AGGTTTCTCATTTTCATAACCTGTTATTGCTTTCAAGTCTTGATTCGTAAGCTTTTATTTGAAATAGTGTGCAGTATCAACATAGTGCCAATATCTGTCATTATTTACTCCTTTTTTATTGTTGCCGCTATTAAAATTTCTCAAATTTTAATATTTGGTACAGTCTTTTGCCATTCTTAGAGTCAGAACTTATTATTTAAAGTAGGATGATTTTAGCTATGACCACATTCTGGTTTCACCGCACAAAGTCATTGTTAATTACTCACCTGAGAAAGCGGTTGTATTCCGCTGACAGTTTACACACTTCTGAAAGGTTTTGACGCCATGCAAGACATCTATATTAAAGTCTCGATCATTTCAGAACTTAACTCGAGTTTTCCGATTGATGTTTTGGTTTTCTATCATTTTGCAGAGTTGGGAAAACTAGATCTGGCACAGCTTATTCTATGTTGAATTTCTCTTCTACCACAATTATCGTATTATAATTCATCAATGAATCAGTTAAAGTGCCATACGTGATACACGCTTGGGACGATCATGTCTCGAAAGAGACATGATTGAGTGGGTAAAAGATTATCTCGTAGCAAGCTGCCATTGATTTCTGTGGTGCCAGACAAGAACCCAATCTGTTCTGTTATTTAACCCATAACATGAGGAAAGAGACGGATTGATACATTTCCCAAGGGTATTTGTGCGTAAGTGAATTCAACTGGAATTTGAACTCGACACCTCAATTTGTCGTTCCGAGTAGATATCCACTGCACCACAACGACTCCATGCGGTAATAACACATGTAAGTCTTGATACATCAATTATGTGTGCTGATAATTTGATCGTCTCCTGGAGAATGTTTTTCGTGGTCATGCGTGTGAGTAGTCAGGCGTCATCCTCGATCCATAATTTGTGATACCACAGAATCTGTCTCAGCAACGTGATGATAAACAGAACCAAAGGTTGGATAACTCGACTACTTCGGTCTTAAACGGAATCTAATACAGCCATGCAGCCACGCATCCATTACCATTTACGCAGACGATTGTATCTGCCTGCTCACGACAGGAAAATTCTGACATTGTTAAACGGAAAACTTCTCAGTTAACTCACTGCTGCATACCTTGAACGTTGAAGACACACTTGCCTCAAATATACACGAATGACAAATAGAACCTTTGTCTAATTAGCAACACTTCCGAGTCTAACCTAAATTTAAACCCTAATAATTCAAAATCGAAAGATTTGAAGATATATGTATATATGAACATTTGTTTTTGTTTTGATGGGCGGAACCCAACCCAATGTTTATAGGTTGTATTTTAGCATCAATGTTGATTAAAACTGGATTTATTTATAATGATTGAAATGTTAGTGAAATTAATTTTTCGAAGTTTTCCTTTTAATGAATTAGTTTACTCATCCTAAATGAACTCCTTACAGTTCGTGTTAAAGCATTTTTAAATTGCAAGATTCGGTTATTATCAACATTAAATAAAATGAAAATAGTTTTTAAATGAATCCAAAGCCCGTTGGTTAGATTTAGTTTTAGGGCAAAGAATTTGTCTTTTTAATGGGGCAGGTTAATGCCAACTTTGAAGATTCTTCAGGACACCATTATTATGTTTCACTCATCGGAGCTGATATTTATGGCCGGTTGTGTCCATGCTAATAAACTAAAGAACAAAAGAGTAGATAGAATTCTAAAATACAACAGAAATTACTCCTCATCACTGAAATTCAGACAGAAATTGTTAATTATTATATATCTTTAACTTTATGCAGACGTGAAATAAATTTGAGATCTTTTTTGTTACTGTGGTGGTGCCCTCCTACGAGGAATGGAGTCTTCCTCTTGTTAAATATGATTTCCTTCATGACTTCCGGTGAGCAGTTAAAGAGTAGCTAGTACGGCAGTCAACAGAAGCACTTAACAAGAACAGTTAACTAGAGCAGTTAACGTCAGTTACTATTCAGGCAATAAGCAGAGTAATAATACCTTCGGACTTACTTATTTCTGTATTATATATTATTAACATTTCTTTTGAATATATTGTTACTTGTTATACTAATAAACTGTTGTATTTTGAATCTACCTTCTTGTTGCATTACTAACTTCCGGTACAAACCGATCACTACAATTTGAGGCGAAGCTTGGCCACAACTCCGCAACAAATTGGCGAACGAAGGTCCACAAGAGTTACAAATAGAGAGACTGATAATTCTTTCACTTTTTCGTTTATTCATTTTAATTTTTGTAAGAAGCCATAAGTTTCAAAATAGCAATATGTGTACAAATCTATGTTGATTATATTATCTTTTAAAGATATGCACTTGACATCTGACAGCCTGTATATATGTAAATAAACACAGGCTTCAATAGATTTAGTTCATCATAAATATTTGTTATCACATTTACTTAAGATTTCTAGATTTTTCTCATTTTTATTCGAAATGCTATTAAATATGATTGTCACTGTTTTTATCATCTCTACATAATAAACAAGTAATTAGAGATTTCAAAGTGATTCTACAAATTATACGCGGGAAAATGAAATAAAAACAAAACACAATAAAAGCGAAATTTAAAACTACGATAGAAATCTGACAACCTAAAAGAGTATATTTTTACTCACACTCATATTTCAGTTATACATAAATAAAATATGAAACCAAATATAAAGTTCGTGATGTGAAATTTAAAGAAAATCTATTGAAAATTTAAACGGAAATAATTTTGAAATGTGACAATTTCTATTTAACTCTACAAAGAAAAACTGTAACTCGTATTTTCTGTTGCTTTCTTCAAAAATATGAGGAAGGTTTTCATAACCAAAGAGGCATCAGGTAAAAGGCAAAATGAAAACAGACTTAACATGGAAAAATAAAATTATTTAAAGATAAAAAAAATATATTTCATGAAAAATATAATAAAATTTGCATGCAAACTCAAAATAAAAATAGAATAAATATTAAAATCAAATAAATTTAATAAATGAAAATAAAATAATAATAAAATAAATAAATATTAAATAAAATATAGTTTTGAAGATGATAAAATTGGTACGAAGTCCATATTTATCTGGACTACCCTCACCAAAAATAAAAGTGCAATTTGATTAACAGAATTATGCCATTAAACTGCCATTGCAAATAATAAAAAAGGACTAAATATTTTTTTAAGATACTGAAATCCATGGGTCATATTGAATAGGACAATGAAAAATGTGATTTACATATCAGGTGCTTTAAATTGAAACGCTAAAGTGAAGAATGTCTGCATAATACTTAATAACACACGACGGAAAACATGATATAATCATTAGATAGTCAAGAGTAATATGAAATCATTTATTTCAGTAATTAAGTCAAGTAGAAGGGGAATTTCTGTGTGAATTTGTAGTTAGACAAATCTCGTATTACGCCTGATAAATGTTTATCTAAATGAAAATCTCTTTGTGGTTGAGCAGTCGAAGACACGTCTTATCAATTGAGAGATTCATCTGGGGTATGAATCTTACAAGCGGATGCACATATTTTTAACATGATTTCTCGCTTATTCAGCTATATATATATATATATATATATATATATATATATATATATACTCTTTAATTATTTAAAAAAAACAGTTTATCTAATCAAATATGAGTAACCATCAAAAATAATGTTTAAAGAAATAAATTTTAAAATTGTCGGGTTTTCTACATTTTGGAAGATTTCGAAAAAAAGAGACTTTCTAGTGTTTTTATACGAGTGATGAGATATTATCGAGCAAACAGATAATTTTTGATATTCTTAATAAATATTATTTTGAAATTTCTTTGATTGCTCTTTCGCATTTTTCCCCAGTGTGTAACTAACATTTTTCGATGACCTATTTTGCTGACAGTCATGCAGCCTTCTTTCAACTGTTCTGAGTTGATTCTTTCTTCTTGCTTGTTTTTACTACGTCTTTTTGTTTTAATTATTTCAGTGTTCTTTCTGAGTATAAAACCAAAACTGTGTATTCCACACAATCTCAGTTGTTGGTAATAACTTCTCCGTAGTTCTGAAACTTCACTTTCGCTCGTCTAATGGTACAGCTTAAATAAATCTAGAAAGAAACAAATTTGCCTGACTCTACCTTGTTTCTCTATATATGAAACTCGTTCAATAACTGATTGCAGACTGTTTATTCCCAGAAGAGGCTACGAATTACATGAATACGTTTCTGGTGTTTCATTTAACTTTTCCCGTCGTGTACTCTCAGATGCATAATATTGGAATAATCTATGAAAGCTGTGATTCTTCGAATGTACAGACATGTTTGCATTTTATTGCTTACTCTGTTCGCAATATTAGTGTCAAGTAGTATTTCATTTTATCACAGAAAAATCACAGTTATCCTGTCATAAGCAGTCATTTAAATGCTATACTTGATACACGCTTGGGTGATCATGTCTAAAAAGAAACAGGACTGCTCTAGGTAGAAGTTTTTTGTGATGTTGATTGAAATATTTTCTGCATTAGAATAGTTGACAACCAAAGCTATAGAACCTAATCTTTCCCACAATTTAATCCATATCTGAAGGGCAAAGAGACGGATTAAATAACTTTATTTGCGCAGAAGTGAATGCAAGGAATTCAATTGGAATCCTGACCGGACTTTTCAGTTTATTGTACGATTCGATATCCACTGCTCTACAACGCATCTTCACTGTAATAAAACTCTTTCGAACTGTCTTCGTCTCTATATTAATGATACGTTTAATTATGCTTATCGGCTAATTCTCACGTAGACTTAGTATTCATTTTTAACTAAATTCTTTGGTATCGTTATCAAGATAAGTCTACTGGCGTTTTTGTCAGTATTATCAAATTTATTTTAAATTGTTCACTCAATACGAGGTCCTAAGAATCTCATAATATAGTGGGTTACTGAATGATGTAATCACAGCCTAAGGAGTTAATAATTGCACTTAATGAAGTTATTTAGGAGAGACAATTGTTAAACATAGACTTGAATAGGTTAAGATTATAGTGGTTGGCAAAATATCATCATAAAAGTATGTTCTTCAAAGTAGCAGTCCTGGGAAAGAAACTGGATGAAACTTCCACCTTGCTAATGGAGTTCAAAGAGAATGATGACGATTCGTCATGGTGAGGAGTTAAAAATGAAGATTAAGCCTAGTTCAATAAAAAAAAATGTTGCTCGTAAAATATTTGCCATTGAAATAAAGATAGAATAGCGATAGGAAAAGGGCTGCAGAGTGGCAAATAATTGATCATTCACAAGCTACTATCAATTAATCATCATAGAGAATCGCACCTACCTCCTCTTAGCATAGACCATGCTTGCCTCCCAGAGAGTAAAACACTACGCCTCCTTGGTCTCACACTTTCAGCGGACCTCAGCTTGACTATATCGAATCCATTGCTAAATTCGCTGCTGAAAGTCGGTTCTCTGTGCAGGGCCCGGAGGTTTTTTCCGTCTGAATATATCCTGCACATTTATAAATCTACCATCCACCCGTGCATTGAATACTGTTGCCATATCTGGTCGTGTGCCCCTGCTATTCTCCTTGGGCTTCTCGACAAGGTACAGCGGAGGGTCTGTAATGTGATCGATACCGACTTAGCAGACCGAGTGCAGTCTCTCTCTCACCGGCGCGACGTGGCTTCCCTGTGTCTCTTCTATAAATACTTTCACGGCTTCTGCTCCGATGAACTTAGATCACTGGTGCCCACTAGGTTTGAATTTGCACGAGATACTAGATTAGCAACTAGATCCCACCCTTTTAAAATGAAACCGATAAAATGCAACCGAAACTTCTACTCCAAGAGTTTCTTTTCTTGCACTTCCCGACTGTGGAATTCTCTTCCACATGACTGCTTCCCCATGACTGCTACAATCTCCAGGTTTTTAAATGTAAGGTCAATAGACACCTCCTAACAAACCCTTCCATTCTTTCAAACCCTCTTCCCACCCACCCAACTATCTATCACCCCACTTCTGACATTTCCTATATCTAACCACTCTTTCTATTTACCTCCCCCTATGTAGCCTCAAGCGCAATAGTGGCAGTGGAATGCCTTGCTTAGGGTGAGATTAGCAAGTGAGGACTGTGCAGTCCCATCCCAGATATGGCAGCAATAAGAGGTCTTGGCAGTTTGCTTAGTTTTCGCGAATTGTCTTCCGTTACTTCTAACTTTCTTCAGTTTTCTGTGTCAAACTTTGCAACTTATAACTTTGCAAATTATAACCTGGTTTATGACACTTCGCATTGAGTTGAATTCAAGATAGTTATATTACCTAGTGATGTCGCCTTGATTTATTCGAAATCTTGAAATGTATATCTTGCTGAGAATTACGCATTGTCTTCCTACAGTTAATAATAATAATAATAATAATAATAATAATAACATTGAAATCAAAAGTAATTCCAGTGATGGTAGGTGCGCTTGGAAATATAAAAAATGGAACAAAACAACACATTAAATGAATCACTTGAAACCCCTGCTTAAGAGATATACAAAAATTGTTTGGATACGTACAGCCCACACACTAAGAAGTACTTTCTCCATATAACGCTAGTGATGTGATAGCTGATAGACAAACCAATGAAATAACACCTTACCGCAACCTACCTTAGATATTTCCGCTGACTTGGTAGGTTTTGTGACTATAGCAGAAAACGATTTATGAAGAAAATGACATAATAATAATAATAATAATAATAATAATAATAATAATAATAATAATAATAATAATACATACATACATACATACATACTTTTGTTATTCTGTTTTTTTTATTTTTGTTTTTTACACTACGCCAGCCATTTCCTTCTCTATGTAAAGGCGATATATATTTTCGCTGCAAACTGTTTACCTTCCGCAGGATCTACAATTTCGATATCAATTCTGTTTTATTTATTTATTGTTTTTTAATGGATATCCCTTTCTGATAACAAAATAGTAAGATACGTCAGACAAGGATCTGTCTTCCCACCGGACGTTTTTAAATTTTACATTGAATCGATCTTAGAAGGAATTAGAGTTTCTACCACACTTCATTATTGGTTCACACGATTTTCACACCATAAGATATGTAGATAAACAGTTTTGATAGCAAACACAGATTTTCACTACGGAAACTCTTGCAGAAGTTGTTTTTTTTTTTTTTTATAAAGATGGATCATTTGTGTTACATTTCGTGTCACTACTGGTTTCAAAACTGCAGAGCACAATGTGACTTTATAGACAGTTCCAACGTCTTTTTTCCTATTGTTTTTTTCTAATTCATTTTATTATCTTGGGAAGAACAGACGTGTTAGCATCGGTTCTAAGAGGCTACTGTAGAAAGGACTTCATGCGAACGAATATTCATTCGTTAGCTTAGGATTCCAACAACTGTGACATTAACACGTTTCTCGCACATGGGTGTGGAAAGCCTGCCAAGGCTTTAAAATACCTGCAACCTGCTACTGACTTGGCGCCTTTTTCTCTTATATCCAAAATTTAGAGAAAGACAATCCATCACTGTCAGAATACCATGCGCCCGAGTTACTATGGCCAATCGCTAGCCCAAAGTCCGCATTCTGTAACAATCTATATAAATCGATATATCTGTCTGTCTGGCTGATTGTGTGTCTCCATTGTAATGAACCCTACAGCTCCGAAACCCTTAGTCCGATTTCAACCAAAAGTTGATCACTTGTCGATCATGACATGAACATTTAATGTAACTAAACATTGTTCGAATCAATTTACAAGTTCTGGCAGAAATTACCGAAAGGCTTAGAATTTACGAAATCATCTCCTCCGAGACGCCTCATGTGAATTCAACCAAAACCAGGTACGTTGTAGATCGACGTGCGAACTTTTAATGTTCACAAAACTTTTTTGAATCAATGTAAAGGAATCGTCCCAAATCAATAATTTTCTGCATTTCTTCTAGACGTTTCATTCAAATTCAACCAAAGTTGAGTCACTAGTAGATCAAGTTTCAAGTTGTGATGCCTTGAAAATCTAGCAAAAGTTTCATTTCACACACAGACTGAGCAAAAACAAATGATGCCTTTTGCGATCGTTTATGTACCAAAACGCTGAGTTGCATTCCAACAAAACTGGGGCCTTTTTCTAAACTTCTACCTTGTCATATGCCATAAAATTTTCACGTTTTCTACAAAGTGCCAACGCACCATCCGACGTTGCAATGACAATCCATCTACTTCGGCGTCACATTATCACATCACATTACAGGCTCCCGAAATGCCCGCCTCCGATTTTAAAATTGCGCTTACATCATTCCCGTTTATTGGCACAATTGACTAAACATGAATTCGGTTTTACAAAGACAACAAAATCAATACTTGCTTCACTAGTAAGGTCATGTACTTGACCTTACTATTTCACTAGTAAGGTCACTTCACTACTAAGGTCAAGTACTTGGCCTTACTATTTCAACATGACCGCTAAACCTACCACCGAGCAACGCCGAGTTATACCGCTAGTTATATATAAAATAGAAAATATTGTTATCAGCAAGTTAAACAGTGTAACATGAGAATCAGAAATTGTACGTACTACAATAAAACAAATTATAAAATCTTACATATCTGTGAAGTGTTTTAACAGAGGGCGAAAATGATTCTGAACAGTTATGTCATATCGGTACCCTTACATGACATTGAATGCTGGGCAATTTCCTCACAGATGAAAAAAAGGCCTGATGAAAAAGTCATTACAAAACAAACTGACTAATAAAGATTGCAAAATGATACAGGAACCAACATAATCAAAAACAAAGTGTGCTCAGTGCCAATAGAAGAAAGAAATCCGAAATGAGAAACCTAACAAAGATGGATCAATGTTTACAATGAAGAAACCCTGATAGAATTAGAATTCATACCATGATTAATTATTGACAGCCACAGTTGAACAATATTAGATATGCATATGACAGAGTGTTGAGAGCAGATATGGACAAGAAACTACAAGAAATCCTACAGAAAATAGTAAAAAATTCAAAAAGTAATTACTAAACAGCAACTGTAATAAGATAGAACATATGGTGGTCAGCAGAGAAATAAACCAATATGCAAAGTAAAAATTAGAGATATCAAAATTAAACAGTTACCAAAATTTAATTATCTAGGAAGTGTTTTAACAGAGGGTGAAATATTCGAGAGGAACAAACAACATATTAAAAACAGAAAAAATTCATTAGAAACAAAGACAAGACTACTGAGTTGTCGTATATTATTTTATGGCAATAAATTTTGGACGCAGATGAAGAAGACATACGAGGTGTCAACAATGTGGTTCTACAGATGTATGTTAAAAGTACCATCTGCCAAACATGTGAGCAAATACGAATACTTTGGGAATGTATAAACAAAAAGCGATACTTAGATTCAGAAAAATACAATCGAGATTTAGGAAAGAGGGCCTAGAAAATTTGACACTCGCAGAATAAACTGAAGTCGAAAAGTTCAAATGAAACTTTTCCCTTTTTTAATCATCTCACCCTAAACAAAGTACGAATGCCACTACCGCGAAGTGGGGTGGGTTACAGTGAGGGAAAAGACTGTGTATAAAGGAAAGAATAAAAGGTGAACTGGATTCAAGAAAATAGAAGATGGCTATTGATGTCGCATTTAAATTTTGGAGATTTTAGCTATCAGAGAAAAGGTAAACAGAAGGATGTTTCATAGGTGGAAGGTGTAAGAAAAGAAACTGTTACACTAAATGTGGCAGTTATATTTAACTATTTCAACGGTAAAAGGGTGGGACATAGTTGCCATCTTCGTAGTTCGATTAAATTCATATGGTCAGGTAAAAACTGGTCAGAGCTCTTGCCATAAAATATTTGTCGAAATGGCAGAGAGTAGCCACGTTGCGTCGGTGAGATGCCAAGTGAAGAGCAAAACAGAGATTAGAAGACATAGCAAAAAGAAAAACCTTACATAGAAAAGTTTAAAAAGGTATAAAAAACAGGAATTTGTGGAGAACCATGATAATCTAGATTCAGAAGAAAAACGGTTTATCGAAGAAAAAAGAAACAGAGAAAACGCAACCTTACGAAGACAAGAAACTGGTGTTCGATCGGGAAAATTCAGTTTAGCCAAAAAACGATTGTCACAAAATATTAATCCATAATATCTGATTAAATTATACGATTTATGATTTGAGAATAAGCAGAGTTATCTTCCAAAAGCAAACGTAAATATTTTATCGTGAAAGAAAAGATCTGAATATATTGGTCGATAAGACCATCTAGGTGGACCGATCGACCGCCTCCTGTCAAATGGATCTAAGCTGAACATCTTTCTCTTAAGAACGTAAACAATCAGCCCCACTCTTTTTTCTTTCATCTGAACATACATACACACAAAAAGTTTGCATCTTCACCCAATGACAAAAGCGACGCTATCATTGCTATATTCAAATGAAAGCGTTTTCCCAGTGATAATCGTCAGTGGCTTTCTTGAATCAACAGCTCCTCTATAGGACGGCATATCAACAATCTATAAAGTGTATGGCCTGCCATCGACTCAGGTGCACATGTCAAAAGCAGCATTGTTGTCTTAACACAAAGTATTTTCCGCCTGGAATTTATACTTTCTACATTTCGGGATCACAATATACGACATTTCTAAGAATTAGAAAAAGGAATGAATGAATAAAGAGAAAGAATTATTTCTTTGAACGTAGCTCACTAATCAATAAGGAAAGAAAATTAAGATTGAAGAAAATGTAAATAGTACATTTTCAACTGAGTAGCAACTATGGTGCCTATGTAGAGGATAATGAAACTTTGCTGCGTGGGTTCAAAATTCTGATTGATTTGCAAAGCAGAAATCTGAAGGAGAGTAAGAATCGAATATTTTTCAATCACCGAAAAGCTCTGCAGCACACTCTGTCAAGTGAATTATAGGTCTACTGGATTGAATCTTGTTACATGTTGGTCGTGATTTCAGTTCCTACGTTTTCACCTTGTTGTTGTTCTTCTTCTTGGCGTCTCCCTTCAGGACGTTAACGATCATGGCTCTCCACATTTCTTTCTGCTTTGTATCGATTAGTAAATTTTCTCTTTTTTTTTCATCTATCATAAACGCTGTTCTGACATCAATTTCAGCCTGTCAAATAAATGCCATTCTTGATACACGTTTGGGAGATCATATCTCGAAAAAAACATGACTGACTGGACAGATGATTTTCCCACAATAGTTTGCCATTACTTTCTGCAGTAGACTGGTTACCAACGAATGCTAGAGAATAAATCTGACCTGCTATTTCACCCATGGCTGGAGGAGATTGATATCGTTTCTCGGATTATTTGCGCGTAAATGAATGCAATACACTCTGCAAAAAATTATATACCCTGATTTTAGAGATAGGCGATATGACAAAAACTAATTAATGAAAACGAACTAATACACGTTATCCTCCAGGATGAATATAAATTTATTATAGCAGGGAAAGTAGCGGGAAATGGTTTGAAATATTGTGTTCTATTCATGAGCAATTGTTTCGTTTGCATCACAATAATGCTAACGGAAAAGTTATAAATTCATCTTCCTCTAAATAACAAATAAAAGAAACTCCAGGGTGCACAGTAAAAAAAAGCGGAAAATTTATTAACACTTTTATCTTTCAGCAATAATTGACATTGAATAACCTTGAATGAATATTCATGACTTTGAATAATCATTCAACTCTCGCGTAATTAGTTAAATATGATTGGCTCTTTCATGGTTGATTAATTGCTGCTCGATCTTGTGACTCGTCATTTAAAGGTTATTTGCAGACAACTTTCGTTTTTCATCCTGCTCTTTGAAGAAAAATGCAGACATACTTTCTGAATTTTTAAGTGACATCAGTTGTCACCAGTTTTCAACGGTTGTATCAGGTTTTTGTTTTAAAACCGCTTTTATACTGGGCATCCTATACATCATTTTTGAACGTAAAAATTGCTTTTATACTGGGAATCCTAGACATCATTTTAGAACGTAAAAAATTGCTTTTATACTGGGAATCCTAGACATCATTTTAGAACGGAAAAATTGCTTTTATACTGGGCAACCTAGACCTCATTTTTGAACAGAAAAGAATGCTTTTATGCTGGGTATCCTAGACATCATTTTAGAACGTAAGAATCTCTTGTATACTGGGCAATCTAGACATCATTTCAGAACGTAAAAATCGCTTTTATACTGGGCAATCTAGACATCATTTGAGAACGTAAAAATCGCTTTTATACTGGGCAATCTAGACATCATTTTAGAACATAAAAATTGCTTTTATACTAAGCAACCTTGACATCATTTTAGAACTTTCAGCAATAACAACAAGTTTTTCCACTTCTTCATGTGCCCTGTTCCTTCATGATGGAATCCTTCATGTAGTTTTACTTGGCTGTCTCTTCCTGATGTTAAATATGAGTTATCTTCTCGTCTGCATCCTCTCCAAAACCTTAACGTTGCTTCCTTCCTCAGTCCATAGCAACCCCAACTAAAATACATATAACTGGAAGAGAAAAATAGCACAATCAAGATGTTGATGTTGAACACCACAAAATATTGGGTACGAGGTCTGCATCACTGAGAAAAAGAGCGATAACATTAGTAAACTGATATTCTTTTTCAGTGCCTATTTTTAAACTAATGTTCCAATCATCTGCAAACACAATATTTCTGCTCAATTAATATCAGGAAGTAAATTTGTGTTTTTTTTTCTGTTATATATATATATATATATATATATATATATATATATATATATATATAAAGAGAGAGAGAGAGACATTTTTTAATCATTTCACCCCAAGCAAGGCATTCCACTGCCCCTATTGCGCAATGGGTTACATAGGGGAAGGTGGTAAGAAAGTGTGGTTAGATATAGGAAATGTCAGAAGGAGGGTGATAGACGGGTAAGGATGTAGATGGGAAGAGTGTTTGAGAGAATAGATGCGATTTAGTGTGTTCATTATTTTTTTCTTAAATTTGTTTGGGGTGAGGAGAAAATTTGGATGCTTTAATGTCTTTAGTCATTATTCTAAATATGCTTCACCAATCCACTTTCCTTAATTTTTTTTTCCAATTCTTTTTCAAATATTTTTTTTACTGGAAAATAAAATTTTCTTTATTATTTTCCATTTTGTTTTTGCAAACTATATTTTTCTTGTATAGATAATTTGTTTTTGTTTTCTTTTTTTTTCCTTTATCAGATTGTTACATTGTTCCTTTTTAATTTTTATTGTTACGTTATTTTCTTTTATATTTTTCGAAAAGTAAAATGTTTGTGTCCATCACATAGTTATTTTATAATATTTTTTCAGAGTTTATATTATTCTTATTAGACATGGTAATTTCACAACATCTGAATTTTATAGATGCTAAAAATATTAATTATATTCATAAACAATGTAATAAAAATCATCAAACTGTAATAAAAAAAAAACCTCTGCATAAAATGCGTGATTCAATTACAAAACAAATTTAATTAAATGTGTTGGAAATGTTAGTATGTAAAAACAATATACAAAAACAATATATATATATAGCAGACCGCAGATAGATCTGTTTCGCTTTATCACCGCTCATCAGTACGGTTAGACACCCGATTGGTTCTAGCCAGGATTGAAACCCGACCGAATTGACTTGTCAGCGATTCTACCACTGAGTTATGGGTGCTCGGTGGAGGAAGGCGGAGGAAGCCTGTTATATATCATGTAAACTCACGCCAGTAGCTGAGAGTGTTCAAATTCATTAAAGAATGAACGATGCGTAGATTCTTGAGTACCTACTGTTTTGTCAAAGTCTACCACACACACACACACACACACACACACACACACACACACACACACACACACACATATATATATATATATATATATATATATATTTCAGGACATAGATGTCTATCTTTCGGTGTCTTCAGGCGATTTACAATAACTGATTTTAGTGTAACAGGGATATTTTATAAACGCGTAATTCTCAAAAAACAGAAGAAGTTACTTAAGGGTCTTAGAACAATTTAATTCATGTTTGTATGATCCTAGTAAGTATTTATTGGTATGGTTACACGTTGTCATTTTTCTATTCTTTCATTTAGTAATTTATTTCTGTCTTGGAACAAAATAATAGTATTTTTTTCCTCCTGGTATAATCTGTATACTTTACCACCGTTGTAAAGTGTGGTAGTTTTTACTGTTCCAAGTTATCGGGATCTTTTCCATATATCAATATTAATTTCCTCACGTAGCTAACCATTTTTGTCCAATTTTGAGGTTCTCCAGTTTTGTACACTTTTGTGGTTTTTCAGTTTAGATGTAGAATTATAATTATTCCCTCTAACTTTAAAACTGCCGTTTCTAAATATGTTTTATTTGACCATTTATGTCAGATACTTTAACTTTGTAAAAAGTCCCTCTTGTATTACAAGAGGGCATTTATTTTTGTCCTTTCAGTTACATTCCTTTTTATGATGTTTTGTACGTTATTATTTAGCTTTCTTGCATTTTTTTGTTTTTTGTTTATATTTGTAATTTTCTAAATTGCTAGTATAGCTTTAACTCAGTTTGATTGAATTCCTACTGTAAATTTTCTTTAATTCTGAGATTTTTGGAAAGTGTTTATCGATTAGTTTAAAAAACATTTGTTCTATTTTGGTTTTTCTTCTAAGTTAAAAGGTGGGTTGAACCAGCGATTATTGTTTTTATTTGTATGTTTGACTAGAGTTCGTATTCTAAAATGTTCTTATGGCCAGATTTGTTAAGGTAACTTTATAAACTTTATGAAGATTCCTTAAAAATATCTGGCCATAAGAACACTATAGAAATTAATTAAAATATATTGTACATACAGTGCTGGTACTATAAACATTGCTCCAATACAACAGAGCTATTAAGTATGTATTAACAAATATACATTTTATTCCTCACCGATAGTACAGTTAATGTGCTCAACATCATAGAAAATATGTAAATTTAAATGTTAACATTGAAATCAGCACCTTGAGTCGACAGTCGGTTTCTTGCTTGTAAACACCATATTCGATAATTTCAATGTCTACTTTGCAGTACACACACACATGCACACACATGCATACACACTCACTCACACACACACATACATATATATATATATATATATATATATATATTTGAAAAAACAGTAGCTATTCTGGCATCTACGCATCGCTCATTCAGTAATTAATTACAGCACTCTGGCTACTGGCGTATGATACTTCATACGCTAAAAGTCTGGCTTCTTGTGCCTAGCGCCCACAGCCCATAGGTAGAATCTCCGACTGACACCAATTCTGTCAGGTTTCAATCCTGGGTTAAAAAGCAGTCGGACGTCTAACCGTAATGATGAGCAGTGATACAGTGAAACAGATCTGTCTGAGGATGACGATATATATATATATATATATATATATATATATACATACATACATATATATATATATATATGTGTGTGTGTGTGTGTGTGTGTGTGTGTGTGTGTGTGTGTGTGTGTGTGTGTGTGTGTGGAAACTGTATATACACAATTATATGCAAAATTAATAACCACATATACACAGCTATACAAACAAATTTTACATGTACACATATACACTGCAAGCTAAAGCCACCTATTCTAATTACTAAATAAATATACGTAACCTCTGGTATATTATCAATATGGTTTGATTAATACCAGTTTTATTGTACAAGATATTGACTTGCAAACTTAAATCTTCTATCGAAAATAATCCAAACCCGAAATCTTGTCAAACGCTCTGATTTCTTCACACGAGACGAGATGTTTTATTTTTGATTTGATAGATAGATAGATAGATAGATAGATAGATAGATAGATAGATAGATAGATTGGAAAAACTGAAGGTTCATTCGGAATAGGTAACAGTTGACAGTTTCAATTTGTATACATTTTTGCGACAGTTTTGTGTAAACTAATTAGCGTGAAATAAATTATTTATTGAAAGTCTGCAATATATCTACTTTTTAATCATTGCTGCATTTAATAAATATGAATTTAAAAGCCATACAATAATTCAGAAGTATATATGTTTTTACATATGCGAGCATACATATGCGTATGAAAATTCCAACACACACTCACTCCTATGTATATGTTTGTGTCAAGGTGCTTTTATTTTTATTTAAGTCATTAAATGTGAGACGCCTGTGGTGGCTTGCCATAAATTTAATTAATTGAATATAATTTCTTTCTCATGAAGCTATTTTCTGCCTGCTATTTTTTAAAATTATAAATTTGTGTATTTTAATGTATATATGTCTGTGTATGTGCATACATTCCATGACATTTACACCGACACTCCAAAAAAGGGAAAGGAAAAGTATCCCACGTTAGATACCAAGCCACGCAGAATCATGATAGTTAATAGATGAAAACGTCTAACAAACAAACAAACGTATATATACGGAAAAGCATTTACATTGATATTTTACAGGAGAAGAGTAATAATGTGGAATCAAGTGTGAGAACCTGTTATTTTACATAGAAATACATATGAATAATGGCCCATATATATATATATATAATCTATCAAGCCACAATCTACCCTAAGGTAAATAAGGAGAAATGTAATGTTTATATCGGAATTTCGACAGAAATGTAGAAACAACGGCTTTATACCCAAAGGCACTCCTTCACCAACCCTAGTTTAAGATATCTAACAACCCTTTCTAAAAAATACTGGAAATTAAAAGAAAGTAACATAAATCCCCAGATAAAACGGAAGCTCACAGGCAAAGCTAGTACACCTAATAGCTTAAGAGATAGATATAATCTATGTTTGACAGAAAAATTAAAGTTTTAAAATTTCCATCTCAAAATATACTCCTAAATAAACGAAGGGTAGTCATAAATATGTACCGTCATAGAAATAAGTACAAATTACAATAATTATCTTATTCTTTTAAATAATCACATTAAGGTTTTTTAAAATTTGGCCAAGCAGTTTTTTTCCAACCACCTACCACTACTAACCTAAGGGTTAAGCGACATACCTCTCACTCCCAAAGAGGAATTACTACTAAATTTTCCCCTAGCCGACGATTTTATCTTGTGTTGGCATAAAACTTATAACTAATAACAGTTATTCAAAATAGCAAACGCAGTTCGTAAATTTGTAATGCGGTTCTATGACGTCACACCGTGTGAGAGCTCGAAATGATAATTGAACCATAAATTTAAATGCAATGTAATGTGTTAGGACCAGATTTAAACGGGCTTTTATTAAGTGTGGGTTGTTTGGATTTAATGTAGATGGTCTCAAATATCTGAAGGTCCTTTTTACTTGGTGTATGAGTGAAGATTATGTATTGTTAATTAAAATATGTCTGATATTACAACACAAGATAAAATCGTCGCTGATGGTGGATGTTTTTATGTTAACGTCATTGTAACCTCTCTGAAGATGGCTCATGTGAGCCGAAAGCTTAGAACCATCTTATTAAAAAATTAACCAAATGTTGGAAAATTTATGTCTTTATTTTCACTTGAAATTAAAGACAAAATACAATGTTTAGAATAGCTCTTGATTAAACATAATAGACATTCATTGTCTCTTATATTTAAATCGTCGTTGATGGTGAATGTTTTCATGTTAACGTCCTTGTAACCTCTCTGAATGTGGCTCATGAGAACCGAAAGCTTAGAACCAATTTTTAAAAAATTATCCATGTGTTAGGGAAATTTTGTCTTTGTCTTTAATTAAAGGTGAAAATAAAGTACGATGTTTAGAACGGCTCATGATTAAACAAGTTGTGTTAAACGCTAGACACAACGTAGTCTTATATATTTTCTTTTAATTTTTTTATATTTTCTGATCAGACGTTATATTTCCGAATTATAATTTTATAAAAATTGTCCAAAAAATTAAAATCTTTCACAAATATGTATTCCATATAATTCACGCGTCTACGTGAGCACATATCTTCACGAGAGTATGTTGCTTACATTATTACTGCCTTTGAATTTAAAAATTCTTCCTAAAGTTTATTTATTTTCTTTTAAAATGTTGTAACACTTTTCCTACTACAAGGCATTATTTGATATTTAAACTGTAATATAGTCCCTGTTGATAAACGATGCCGTTCGTAAATACTAGGACAACTTTTGGAAAATTTTATACAAAAAAATTCGGAAATAAAAGGTCTAGTTATTGGCCTATGATAAATCATACGCTAAAATTCTGAATTCTTCTACCGAGCGCCCATAGCTGAGTGGTAGAATCGCCGGCTGACGCTAGTTCGGCCGTCTTTCAATCCTGTGTATAAGAAAATCAGATGGCTAACCGTACTGATGAGCTGTGATACAACGAAAGAGATATGTCTGCGGAGATAGATAGATAGATAGATAGATAGATAGATAGATAGATAGATAGATAGATAGATAGATAGATAATCCCAATTTTATGCAGGCTTCATTAAAAATTACAGACAAATTAATATGGTTAATTTTTAAGTTATTTTTTACCTAAACGAATCTTCAGGGAACGTTGCCTGAAGATTCTTTTATGTGAAACCTTGGTAAGTTTGTTGGCTCACTAGGTTAATTTACCTATATATATATATATATTTTAATTTAACCCGAGGAACCTTTCGGCCAACACTTGTCAAGGGTCACGTTGGCAAAATTTCATGAATAGGTAAGTAAGAGGACAGAACAGAATGGAATATTTGCAACACTGGGAGATGATGGAATTCGCTTAAAAATAAATTTATTAAGGAATATTATAAGTGAGGGCGGTGTAAACATATAAATTCCACAAGAGTGAAAATAAAAAAGAAAAAGGTTACACTCATAAACTCACCAGTAGTTGCAAAGAGCGTAAGAACTGCTCTTTCTGCCTGCACAGGCTCGGCTGTTGGATTTTAAGGCAAATGGCCTCCAAAATACGTAGATGATATGACGAACGAGCACTGTGCAAGACAGAAAACCAACTGTCCTCATAAGAGGAGGCACAAGCCGGATTGTCCAACAGGTGTTGGCCGATTGCTGAATCAAGCACATCCTGAGTCGTCCTTATATTGCTGTTAGAATTGCCCAAACGTAAATTCGCGGGGACATGCTGCGCAACCCGTGTCTCCAATCTCAGATTGGTTCGTCCTATGTATGCTGCATCGCAACAGCATTTAAATTTATACACAACAGAATTTTTACGAAAATAGGACAACCGATCCTTAACAAAAGATGGAAACACAGGCCTTGTTTTGTAAACAACACGCAATTTTACTGAAGGAATCGAGTTCAGTTTCAATGGGATTATGTATGCACAGACGGACGGTGTCGCTATGGGGAGTCCTTTGGGTCCTTTCCTGTCTAATATCTTCGTGGGATATTACGAACGTGTGCTATTCGAGAAGGTCAATGAACCTTTAGTTTATCGTCGTTATGTTGATGATACCTTCTCAATATTTAACAGCACATTTGAAGCTGAACAGTTTTTAGTTCAGCTGAATTCCCTACATCCTTCTCTTCAGTTTACTATGGAGATGGAGAATGACGGATGTCTTCCATTTTTAGATGTCTTTGTTCAGCGTAGGGATAATGTTTTCGTAACATCTGTGTTTCGTAAACCGACCTTTACAGGCCTATATACGAATTGGAACTCTTTCGTCCCTAAGTCCCGAAAAATTGGCCTAATAGAAACTTTGGTTCACCGTGCCCTGCATATTTGTTCTCCTGAATGCTTGGCCAGTGAGTTAACACGCCTGCATGATATTTTTGAGGGGAACGGGTACCCTATTAATTTTGTGAGACGGGTTACTGCCCGTAAAATTAAACGGTTTAAAGAACCAAAAGTTGAAGGGCCAAGTCGCTGTCCTTTATACCTAAAATTACCTTGGCTTGGTAGACAATGTCTTGCTGTTACTGATAAAGTTTCGGCTAATATTTCGTCGGGCTATTTTTCAGTAAAATTGCGTGTTGTTTACAAAACAAGGCCTGTGTTTCCATCTTTTGTTAAGGATCGGTTGTCCTATTTTCGTAAAAATTCTGTTGTGTATAAATTTAAATGCTGTTGCGATGCAGCATACATAGGACGAACCAATCTGAGATTGGAGACACGGGTTGCGCAGCATGTCCCCGCGAATTTACGTTTGGGCAATTCTAACAGCAATATAAGGACGACTCAGGCTGTGCTTGATTCAGCAATCAGCCAACACCTGTTGGACAATCTGGCTTGTGCCTCCTCTTATGAGGACAGTTGGTTTTCTTTCTTGCACAGTGTTCGTTCGTCATATCATCTACGTATTTTGGAGGCCATTTGCCTTAAAATCCAACAGCCGAGCCTGTGCAGGCAGAAAGAGCAGTTCTTACGCTCTTTGCAACTACTGGTGAGTTTATGAGTGTAACCTTTTTCTTTTTTATTTTCACTCTTGTGGAATTTATATGTTTACACCGCCCTCACTTTTAATATTCCTTAATAAATTTATTTTTAAGCGAATTCCATCATCTCCCAGTGTTGCAAATATTCCATTCTGTTCTGTCCTCTTACTTACCTATTCATGAAATTTTGCCAACGTGACCCTTGACAAGTGTTGGCCGAAAGGTTCCTCGGGTTAAATTAAAATGACGTTCTCACTCTTTAGAGCCATTAGTTACTTCTGTGGGTACAATTCCCTTTTCATATATATATATACATATATATATATAGCTCTATAGTTAATTACCGGACTTATATTGGCATGTCCGCGGGCCCTTTCAAACAGAGACTTTACAATCACAAGTATTAGTTTTCGAACCCAAAACAAAGATTCCAGACGGCACTATCACGTGGATTCTGGGAAATGAAGGAGGAAGGGCAGGACCCTATGATCAGCTGGAAATTAATAGGCTCAGCTTGTACCCCTAAAAAAATTTTTTTAGGTGTCGCCTATGTTTATTGGAAAAGATTCTGATTTTGAAGTATCCTCATCAGGACTTACTTTTGAATCTTAGGAAGGAATTTATTAATAAGTGCCGTCATAGGTCGGATTTTAAAATTTAATTTTTAATTTTATGTTTTAATTTTAAATTTTTCAATTTTATAATTTTTATGTATATGTGTATGTTTGTGTGTGGATGTGCATATTTGTATATATGTGTATATATATGTATATATGTATGTGTGCATATATGTAATTTTTGGAAAAAAATTTTTTAACTATTTAAATGCTCTTTTTCATAATATTCATTAAGTTTTTATATTTTTTATATGTATGTGTGTGAGTGCATATGTAATATGTATATATATATGTGTGTGTGTAGGTATATGTGTGCATGTATGTGTACACACATATATATTGTGTGTATGTGAATTTTTTGTATATAGGTGTGTACACATATATATATGTGTCTATGCGCATGTATGTGTATATAAGTGTGTATGAAATTGAATGTATGTGTGTGTATGTGTATGTATATATGTATTCTTAATCGTAGAATTGTGTGTGTAGATGTATGTATGTATGTATGTGTGTACTTCTATATGTATGTATAATTGTAAATGAATTTTTTTTTTTACCTAGTGATGTCTTTATTTAGTTTAATTCAATTGACCTATTTTTAAAAAATAATTTTCTTTTAAATCCTATTTCTTTTTATTCCCTTTAAAAATAATTATGCCTTTTTAAGTAAAGGCCTTTTTCTAATACTTCAACGTTTTTGGGAAGTTAGGTTTTTGAATATGTCCAGCGTCTGTAATATTTAAAAAAATTTTTCTTTCTTTTCTTTTCTTTTTCCCTCCTTTCCTTCCTTTATCTCCCACCTTTTTTCCGTATTGCTTAACCTTACGTCGATTTAACACGGCTGTCTGTTAATTTTTAGTTACAATTCTTTCCTTCTTTTGCGAACCCAGACGATGTCAATTTTTCTTTTCTTGTTTATTTTATATTATTATATTATTTTATTTTATCTTTTTCTTTTTCTTTTCTTTTATTTTTCCTTTTTATTTTCTTTTTTAATTTCTTTGCAAATCTATTTAAAAAAGAAAAGTAGACTAATTTTTCTCCAGTTTCTGAAAGGATTTTTCTGTTCCTGAGGTGATGTGTTATCCCCCGTGGCGATCTTCATATCGAAATGGCCATTCAACATCATTGAATTAATCCTTTTTTAATATATATATATATATATATATATATATATATATATATATATATATATATATATATATATATATACTAACAGTACCCGGCCACGCGTTGCTGTGGCTCAGTTTGGTTAAATAGAAAGCGCACATTTACTTTCCCAATACTTGTGGGTACACAATATTTTTAGTTATTCCATTGTCTTAGCAGATATAGAGATTGTCTTGTCTGCTGAGAGTCGCGTTGACGTCGATCTGCTGTTTCAGGCTGCAGCGTTTATTCTGTTGAGAACGAAGCAGATCTGAAGCCGCAGAAAGCGATTGCCGTGCTCTCAATCGTGCATCCTCAAGTCTGGTTGCACGTCGCTCTGCTTGCTTACTCGGCCCGTATTTAAACTATTCTTTGCCTTCTTTGCTCGTTCACTGATGCTTGTTCTTCCACACTTTCATTTGCAATTACTCTTCGCACTTCTTCTGTATGACGATCTTAGTTTGACATTCTGCGAGGCGTTAACGTTATGAATTGAAGCAGGTCTTTTGCATTGAGATTAGGAAGTTGAAATGAAAAATGGCCAAATTCATTTCTGACTATATATGAAGGACTAAAAGAAAGTTTGTATTTTTCCTCTCATTCTGTAAAATAAGTATTTCTGAAAAAAAATTCAAAACTACAGAAAAGAGGACTTGATCCTTGATGTTTGCCAAAAAACAAAATCAAGATTAAATGGGTGATTGATTTTACTATGAAGGTGTATGACGAAGTGAGCACCCCCAGAAAAATGTTAAATTAATAAATTTTTCGGAAGTTTTTTTTTTACGTGAATGTTTAGTAAGAATTCGTTGATAAGAAATGAAAAGAAAACTTTTTAAAGAGTGTCTGTTGTTTAGGCCCAACAAAAAAAAGAAGAAATCTATTAACTAAACCAACGAAATAAATGGGATATCGATGATATTTCGTAGAAAGAAAATGTATAGAAATCTTCATTTTTTTAAAAGAAGGAATTTTTGTGGTTTATGCTAGCCAAGATAGATATAATAAATAAAAAAAGGCTTAGGTTTAAAAAAAAATTATTTATTACTCCAACGAAATAAATGCGATATCGATAATAATACATTGAAAGAAAATGAATAGAAAACTATATTTTTTTGTAAAAGGAGAAAGAATTTCTGTTGTTTACGCTAGCCAAAATAGAAATAATTATTAAAAAAGGCTTAGGTTTTTAAAAAGAAATGATATATTAAACCAACGAAATAAATGACTTTGTTTTTATTTTTTTCAAAGAGGAAGGAATCTCTGTTTTTTTTTTTACGCTCGCCAAAACAGAAATAATAATTAAAAAGGGTTAGATTTACCTTAAATGTGGGGTTTTCTTATGTTTTCTATGAAATAACAAAATTGTCTGTAAAGTCTTCTATATTGAAAATTGAAGTTTTTTGGTTCGGCTCAAATCGGCTCTAACCGACTTTGCAAAAAATATATTTTTTAAAATTGTAATTTTTTTTTAATATGAGGTATAAAAAACACTCGGACATTTGATTAAATAGGTATAGTAAAACATTAGCGGATAGTAACAAACGGACAAGCATATATATATATATATATATATATATATATATATATATCACTGTATATATATATATATATATCACTGTATATATATATATATATATCACTGTATATATATATATATATATATATATATATATCTGTAACTGTCTCTAGCTCTCATTATATATATATATATATATATATATATATATATATATATATATATATATATATGAGAGCTAGAGACAGTTACAGACATCTTGTCTGAGCAAAGAAACGACTTTGGCTTCATTAATTTTGAGAGAGTAATTAACTGATTGATCGATTAGTGAAAAAATGAATTAAAATTAAAGAAATGAATTAAAACTAAAGGAAGTAGAATGATAAGAAAAATTAACGTCGTCATAGATTCTCAAAGTGATATATTACTAAATAGATTAAAGATTCTTACTTACATTTAAGTTTCCAAGTTTAGATTTAAATATCAACGGACGATACACAGGTAATTATTATATTATGTTAATTTTAAAAGTATATTCTTTACCACTTGTGTAACTATATATAATTATTATATAACATTTTCATTAATGTTTTTTTGAATGGGAAATATTAGTTATTAAACAAAAGATTCGTTCGCTTGTCACATATTTCTTTTTTCAGAAACTACTCAGTTTGTAGCGTTTACTTTTTAGAATTGTTTGATACGTAAAAGAGTTAAGTTTATAGTAATGTTTGTATAATTAGTATTTATAACAGAAACATTTTTTCACCTCTACAGAAGAGCTATTCAAAGAAAAGTTCTATTAGTTTATCGTATCTAACCCACTAGAACTCTATCTACTCCCCCTTCAACTGTCTGCTTAAGACAATAATTAGTTTTTAAATTCCTTTATTTATATCATTTTCTAACCGTAAACCGCTTTATGAAGTACTATTGATAGCACCGAAACACGACAGCTCTTACGTGGTGATGAAATTTGTGTTTTTTTTATTGCGAATACCAACAATAAAAATAATTCTATATCTATTTATCTTTCTCTCTATCTATCTATGTTTTCATATGTATATACACTTGAGACTATTCATATCTATCTATCTATCTATCTATCTATCTATCTATCTATCTATCTATCTATCTTTTTTCTGTTCCTTCATTATCTATCTATCTATCTATCTATCTATCTATCTATCTATTTATTTCTTTACTTTTCATTTCTTTGTTTCATATATTTATTCTTTTCTAGGTAGCCTTTTTGTATGGACTTCGATCTCGCTCTTCCAAGACATAAATGTCGTGACATGTACTCTATTAAAATTCGATTATCTAATGGTGAAAGATCTTAGTTTGATTAGCCATGCTGAATCGTTCTGTACAAAGTGAAGGTTTAACAATTTCAAGTAGTTTTCACCAGTAATATTTAGACTGATTTGCATGGAAACGCACGCTGATGAAGAATGCTTTTAAGTTTTCAATTTTAATCTAGAGTTACTTTTATTAGCTGCTAGTTCACTGCCTTTACACTCAGGTTTACTTATTATTTAATAGTGTTAAATAAATTTCTATTTTATTAATTTACAATGTTGCAGTTATATTATTTGCAACTTCTATTCTCATAAGCCTGTGCTTATTATTGATGAATATGGGAATCTCTTGTATGAATACAAAAAGTGATTTTTAATTTCGTAGTAAGAAGGTTTACCTTTTGTTTAGTCAGGGCTTGGAATTTGTCTCCTAAAATGTTTATCAAGCAAAAGTATGTGATTAATGTTGAAATGTAGGGAAACATATATTACTGTTACTACTTAAAACAAACATTAAAACGACAAAAAGAAAACAAAGTGTAAGCGAATATTAAACGTATTGATTGGACTATATATAGAAATTAACTAAAATAACAATTATCTCCCCTGAACATCGAATCTGGCCTGAGAACAAATCTATCTCAATTGACTAACAGTTCCATAAACAGTAACAATAATGGATGAGATATAGGAGAAAGTGAATATTTCTCCATTCCTATTTTTCCTATATGCATATCATTATATACATGATATAATGACACATTATATCCCGAACGGAAGAAAATGGATGAAAGGAAGACGTGTTGTGTTCACAGAGTGCGTTTTATACCACTATGTATTGCGCAAAATGATATATACATGTTTACACGTGCCTTACGCAGAGAAAATATAACACATCTGTACAAAGCAATCAGGCAAAAAAATCAATAAATATCAAAGGTATTGAGTCCACAGGAGATTCTTCAGTGCTTCTGGAGTAGCCATATCTAAGATTACAAATCCGAGTAGTCCAGATTTATCTGCTATGTTCTTATGCAGAACATACTACGTAAACGGGAAACTATTAATCCTAAGTTACTACCAAATTGAGACCTGCGACCCGGGGATATTTTATTTCTATAAATTTCTATATATTTCTATCTATTCTTAAAGGAAAACGGTGCCATGGGCTTGTAAGCTGCAATAGATGGCAGATGGCTTGACGAAGCAAATTTAAGTACCACCTGCTAAAACGTCCATCGTGCTAAAAGCAACTACTCGGTTTGACCCCATAAAAATTACTGGTTGATCACTTTCGTCACACTATGGCGATTTTCTAAGTGCAGCATAGATGTGGCACACGACCGAAAGTATGGAACACCCAGTGAGGATCGAAGTTACATCTCGATTGTTATGGTTTTATCGAGACAAGCTTGCTAACAATTACACCACTTCGAGATGCCCCTTTCGTCACACCATGAAGGACATTACTAATCTGCCGTCACACGACCCACGTGACTTCATCTTAACCAAAGAGAGATGTTTATCTTTTGTATCCCTACACCTAAATAAGACTGTAGAGTTTAAGGCATCTATCATTGAAGATCAGCCTGCCGATGAGACTATTAAAATCTATAAAGATCTACTAGAAGTGCATGCGGTATAATTCATCAAGAGTTGTTTTCGTCCGGTTATAAAAAAAAAGAACATTGTTCCATCATAAAGAAAAATAGCTTCACACGTCTTCTGATCCAGTTCAATAGAATTTATGACAAGAAATATCTATTTGACATCTTTTAGAGTCAATTAAATATCGTTATTGTTAATATTCCCATAATAGTCGGTAAGTGTTTACAGTAACTTTACATGCATAAACTAATCAGTAGCTAAGCTGAAAAATATAGATTTATTTTTTTCTTGGCTAATATCTAGATTACATATGAATTCTTCGAAAAATCAGGAGAATATGTGTCTGAAATCAATGTTTCGGTTTTTTTTACTGTAAGTCTATCGTGGTCAAGCGTTCAAGACATTCACATCAATTAATTTTTCTCCTAGGAGACGCAGGTTACCAATCCTTAGTAAAGACGCATATTTTTCTAACAAAATTTAAAAGTAACTACACATTTTTACAATAAGCAACTAACAAAATATATATGTACATAAAATATTTTCTATGCATTGCGTACAAAAAATATAATTTTCAGAATTATAGATACTTTGTTGCCTATATTTTGCTAATGAGAAAATTCTTAAAGTTCAACTCTAAATTAGAAATCCATTTAAAATATATTAATTTGAAATTATATTTAGTTACAGACTGTTACGCCACACGAAACGGATAAAAATTAAAAATTCGAGAAAATGCACTTTTTATTAAAAAAAATAGTTTGCATTAAGATTTGAAGTTTTATATCATCATCAGGCAATCTTCAGTAATTTAACGAAAATGATTTACATTAATTTACGATTTACATTTTAATGTAAATCGTTTTCACTAAGGTTACTAAATAATTGCTTATTCACGAGATAAAAACTTAAAATCTCGAAACAGAGAAATTTCTGTGTAGCAATACAAAATATTTTTAATAAAAATGCATTTAATTATATGTAATGCGATGGGTAAATTGTCACAGATTTAAATTTTAATTCCATGGTTGCTCGATTATTTTTTTGGTTTTTGTTTTTGTTTTATATTGCTGAATTTTAGGATCAGTTTGGCACAGTCTGTAGGAAAAAGAACACCATAACGCAATACCCTCCATAAGAAATTTTGAAACGTTATGCTATACTGCTCAACACGATGCGACAAGAGTTGTTGATGTCAATCTGAGAATAGCACAGCGGAAAGAATTGTATGAGTCTAATGGTAATTACGAAGATGTTTGCAGAGATCATTTGTGAGCAGGGCAAGATATAAGTCTCTTAGGACAAAACCAGGAAGCAACTATGCTTTTGGAAAATAGTCTCTGGACTTTCAACTGCTCTCATTCAGTTAATTTTTTTTTAAAATCATTTCACCCCGAGCAAGACGGAAACGCCACTGATTTGCAGGGGGCTACATAAATGTAAAAAGATTAATTAGAAAAGACTGAAGAGTACAAACTATTTAGAAAGGAACAATAGAAAGCTGAGAAAGCAGGTGCAATGACAGATACATAGGTGGAGAGAAAGGGAGGGTTATAGAGGGGTGGGGAGAGAGCTAGTGTCCAGTGGTTAGTAGATGAGTATTGACTTTGCATTTAAATTTCTGGAGGTTGTAGCCGTCAGGAAAGCAAGAATACGGGAGCGAGTTCCACAGGCGGGAAGTGCTTTTTTTTATCCGATTATTTTTTAAAAGTGACTATCAAAAGAAAATTCGTATTCCTTAGGTATTATTTCTGCTTGAATAAAATCTGTGTCTGATTTTGCTGGTCGAATTTTGTCCAACCAAATCATTTTTTTTTGCTTGTCAGCAAAAAACAATTTCCTGTCCTCCAACATGGCTACTAAGCACAACAAACTAAAAGCGAAAACTACATTAGCTCAAAGATTTTCTTGTAAACAGCCTGGCTGAAATAAATAGCTACCGCTGAAATAACAAAAAAAAAATCTCCATTCCAGAAGTTTTTGTTTTAATCATCTCACCTCAAGCAAGTTATTTCACTGCCACTATTGCGCATGGGGCTACATAGGGGAAGGTAAAGAGAAGGAGTGGTTAGACATAGGGAATGTCAGGAGGAAGGTGACAGATGAGTAAGGATAGCGAGGATGAGGGTTGGGCAGATGGGAAGAGTTTTTGATAGAATGGGAGCAGGTTAGTGTGTTAGGAGGTGTGTATTGACCTTACATTTAAACTCCTGGAGATTGTAGCCGTCGCGGAAGCAATCATTTGGAAGAGAATTCCACAGTCGGGAAGTGCGAGGAAAGAAATTGTTGGAGTAGAAGTTACGGCTGCATTTTATCAGTTTCACTGTAAAAGGGTGGGATTTAGTTGCTAATCTAGTATCTCGTTCAATTAATATCGTAAATCCCATGATTATGTAAATACTACTAATAATAATGAGATTAAACATAATCATACAGGAAACATTCGACATTCACTCACCGAAAAGTTAGTGCCAGTTGTGTTTAAAATTCATAAAATCTATTTGACAATATGATGAGTTAGATGAAGTAGTATTTACAGTATTTAAATTATTCGGACTGTTGTCCTCATCTTTGTTGCCATTTATACGACGTTTCGGCCGTTGTACGCTCCGACCTATTTCAGTTTCTAGAAATTTAAAACCGAACCCTTTGTTGCAATAACTGGGGTATACCATCCTCATTTCTTGCGTAAAGCCGCGATTGGAAGTTATGAGTTATCTCCCTCTTACCCTGAAAGTTAACTTTTCACCACTGCTGTAGCCTGGTATTGAACTCACAACTCTAAAAGTCAAGCCAGGAACTAACCAACGTCTATTTCTCTCAAAAACTGTTCTGAAAATAACTTTTTTCAATTTCAGTAACTGATACCGCTCTTTTTAGCAGAGATGCTAGTTTACTTGTTAACCTTTTGTTTGAAAGAGTTTTTTACATTAAGTTTAACCCTGTACAAGGTCTGACAGCCACACAAGTTAGCAGATTAAGCTAAGGGTTAGTTTATACGGATAGGATTGGAAGACAACAGTTAAGTCTAGACATGAAGAGGTTAAGATTGTAGCAATCAGAAAAACATATTATTAGGAGTCTGCCCTACAGAGCAGCCGTTCTCAGGAAGAAGTTGTTTGGGAGAAACATGCTTCTTGCCGATAGAATTCGAAGGGAATATGGGTGGTTTGCTAGAATATAAGTGAAATAACAGGTCCTAGCCGTGAAGGTTAGACCTAGTGAAACTGGAAGTAGCGACTGAGCAGTGAGAAGCTACATGTGAGAGAGAGTTTAGAGAGTGGAAGATAATTCTTCTCCAGCAAGAACTAGCAGAAGTTTCTGAACTCTATCAAGACTGGAAAGTGAGGACTTGATAGCTCTCACAAATATGAAAAGAGTATTCCATTTTCATAAACCATTTTCATGGATGTGCGTCTTGGTGAAGGAACGAGGAATCTGGGAGCTGAGTTCGAAATTCAGTTCTGAATAAAAGCTTAGTTTGAGAAATTATATATATATATATATATATATATATCGTCTGTATACACTGCTTATATACAAGACGTTAACATTTCCCTCCTCTGATACCATGCGCCGATGGCTTAGGGAGTAGAGACTCCGACTGAGACCAAATTGGTCAAGTTTCGATCCCGGCCAGAAGCAAGTGGATATGTCTAGCCACACTGATGAGCTCTGATACAGCGAAACGGGCTTGTATGTGGGCGGCTGAGATATATATATATATATATAATATCTTATTATTTCGAATAGATTCTATGTTCTTTTCGAATCGCCATAACCCTATAACATTGAACTTAGCGTTAATTACTTCTATTCGATTGATAAATAAAATCTTAACTCGAGAAATATTGTATAATGAACACTAGTTTCGAGAGTTCATCGAAAAAATATTTTAAATGAAAACCGATGATATTGAATAGCTGTCGAATAAATTGCAATATATATTTCATATATTTAAAAAATTGTAATTGCATTTTTATTTTTGAAGCATAAAGATAATCAGCTGAAGAATTGAAATTATGTAGAAAATATTAGAATAAACTTCCCATGAATGTTGCTAAGTATCGTAAAGCATCCATTGGTTTCTGTTGGTTGCATTAAGCACTCTTCAAACATATTCAACAAAAACAGTTGCACTGTAAACATGACACAAATAAAAAAATAATAACAAGAAAACAATCAACTAAATACCTTAACAAATTAAACCCATGACCAACGAAAGAACAAAGAACGAATTTCCCTTAAGCGGCAATTGCTAGCAGGACAATGTAATATACCAAGCAGCTGTAAAACCAGCAGATAAAGAAGAAAAATATGTAGGATCTTTTAAAGAAAGATAGTTATCACACATACATTTTTTTACCAATAAGGTTTACGTGAGTAGTACAATGCTTTATCAATATATCTGGGAATTAAAACAAAAAGAGAATTCACAAGAAAAATGTATTGGAAAATAAGGAAAAGAACATCAGCCTACAACAAGATATTCAAAAAATGTAACTTCTGCCTAGCAGAAAAATAGCTATAATCACATTCCAAGGCCAAAAAATTCTACTAAATACACGATGAGAACTCACCTCAAAATACAGACACAAAACGAAAATATATCTACGTTACTTAAAAATAAGAAACTGAAAACGAAGAAAAATATACAAAAATAAATAGGTAAAATAAATTAAAAAAGCTAAAATAAATTAATCCAAAGAATAAATAAGAAAATACGAAGATGCTAAGCCAGAAGAAAACGGCAATTGATTGCAGGTTACACATTTTAATCCTTTAAGCTTCTGTTTTGTGATATGCGGTTTTGCGTTATCGCGATGGAAAATCACACATTTTTGGTTTGCCAAAATTGACAGTTTTTACTTAAATTCAAGTCTTTTCAATTGAAGAAATGTAGTTGAGATATCAATTTTCAATCCCTTAGCTATTTCTTCCAGTGAAATATTTAGTTTATTTTCAACGATGGAGAGCAGAGCGTCTTTATCGGCGTTGGAAGGTCGCCGGAGGCTTGTTTGATCGTTTAGGTTAATATCACGCAAATGAAATTTGTCAAACTTGTTTTGAATATCCGAGGAGCAGGAGCAAGATCGAAATAAACATTCTGAATGTTTTTTTTTTAATTTTGTCGAAGTTTCAACATTTCTTTCTGACATTATTTATTCAAGGAAACTAATATATCGAAAGTGCATCTTTTCATCCTTCATCTTTAATGTCAACATTCAATGAAGTCTGAATAGCAACTGAATGATGCAAGATTTCATTAATGACCACATCAGAAATCGTCACGAAAACAAAAGCTAATATCAGGTTACGATCATTTAAAACTGTTGTGGGATCTCCCCTTTTTGTATATGATAATAGACTCGACTGAGGGTGGGTGACTATGTCGATCCAGGATGTTTTTTCCACCTGAATCCATCCTGCATATATACAAGTCAACCATCCGTCCGTGCATGGAGTACTGCTGCCATTTATAGTCAGGTGCCCCTGCCGTTCTCCTCAGTGTTCTTGACAAGCTCCAAAGGAGAGTCTGTAATGTCATAGGTACTGATCTGGCGACTCGACTGCAGCCACTTTCCCATCGTCGAAATGTGGCCTCCCTCTGTCTCTTCTATAAATACTTTCATGGCTTCTGCTCGGATGAGTTTAAGTCACTGATGCCTCCTCAACAGGTGTTTACCCGTGCAACCAGACTGGCAACTGGGTCCCACCCATTCACAGTCAGGTTAGCCAAATGCAGACGACAATTCTACTCCTGCAGCTTCCTCTCCCGCACTTCCCGCCTATGGAACTCACTCCAGTATTCTTGCTTTCCTGACGGCTACGACCTCCAGAAATTTAAATGCAAAGTTAATACTCATCTACTAACCACTGGCCTCTAGCTCTCTCCCCTCCCCTGTATAATTTTCACTTTCTCTCCGCCCATGTATCTGTCATTGCACCTGCTTTCTCAGCTTTTTATTGTTCCTTTCTAACTAGCTTGTACTCCTCACTCTTTTATAATTAATCTTTCTACATTTATGTAACCCACTGCACATCAGTGGCGTTTCTGCCTTGCTCGGGGTGAAATGATTAACAAAAAAAATATAATCCTGTGATAGAGAGAGAGAGAGAGAGAGAGAGAGAGAGAGAGAGAGAGAGAGAGAGAGAGACGGGGGCAGTGAACAGTGAAGAGTCATCTTAGAGATTCGTTACTGTTATCGAAGAGTTCCGACAGTTACCAAATTTACCCTGAGACCAGACTAGGTCTGAGCTCTACTCAGCTAGAATAAGTTACCCGGACATACTGTTTCCAAAGATTTTACTTCAAGACTTGTATATCTTTATTCCACTAATAGTATTCCTAATTGACTAACCCGCGTTCAAGTTTGTATATTACGTTCAATATAACCTACTTTTTTTTTATCTCCATATATGTTTTTGTTGTCTATTATTTTTTGCGGTTCCTCATCCGAAATCCACAACAAATACAACCAATGAAAGAAGTACGTATGTATCGATACACCCTGTGTTTAAGGACAAACTACATTCGACATCAAGACTACTGATTAGGATGTTTTGAAGAACGTGGAACTACCTCTTAAATTCTGTTATTCCCAGGTCGACACTGATTCGTGGTGGTAACGCCAGTTGCGGTCGCAGCAATATGTAAATAGTTAATCCCCAATCATGCATCAAAACACTATGAAAGTATAAAAATATTTATAGTAAAAATGACAGCAATACATTTTTCAACAAAAAGTACCAGCAATAAATTTGTGAAAGAAATAACTAATGCTCCCAAGAAAATTAAATTTTGGTATAAAAAGACGCATAAGATGCTGATATAACGCTAAACAAATTAAAAAAGGGCATGTGTTTGTATGCGTGTGTGTGTGTTTGTGTATTAGTCATGTTATTAGCTAACAATACATATTTAAATATGAATTTTCCAATTATTGTCTGAGCACTTTCAGCTTTCTTAAAGTCTAATCAAAGACTTTTCTTAAACTGTGCACGTTCTTTTTTATTCTGAGAATAAAAACGAATGTGCACAGTTTTGTGCTGTTTATTGCTGTTCAGCAATATACAGCACAAAAGACAATGACACAAGTAAAACATGATATTTGAACATGTAGAAAGAGACACAGCAAAAATAATTATAGAATCTGTGATAAAGGTTACTATGTACCGGGAATTTATGAAATGAGCCGAAATATATATTTAAAAAATCAATAGATAATAAATATTTAACAAAGAGCATTGCTTCCTCTTTAAACAATCTTGGCGAACCTCGACATATTTCCCTGAATATCTCGATAGCGCTTGACAGAGTTTGGCATGCTGGTTTTCTGCGCAAGCTACATGGATACCGTATATTTGGACGACCATTTGTTTTAATCCAAACGTTCTGTCAAATGAATGTGTTCTTGAATAGGCAGTCGTTTTCATACGAACGCGAGTCTCCCACAAAGGCTCTATCCTAGGTCTTACTATCATCTTGATTTTCATCAATGATGTTTCTGTGGTAATTTGTTCAACCATAGGTATTTAGGCTGATGACACCACTATATCACAAAAATCTGACAAGGCTGTCAAACTAAACCTCACTGCGGCTCTTGGAAACGACCTCCAACATGTTACGGATTAAGGTAAGAAGTAAATTTTATTGCGTCTAAATTAAACGAAGCTGTTCCTAAAGATTTTACATCTACCGCAACGAATTTTGGGTCAGTAAATCTATCATTCGTCCGTGTATGAAATACTACTGCCAACCTGATCGGGTTCCCCTGCGATTCATTGCGGGTTTCTCGACAAAATACAATGGAGGGTCCACAATGTAACCGATCCCGCGATATAGCAGCTCGACTTTCATCACTTTCTCACCAACACTGTGTGGTTTATCTCTGTCTTTTCTACAAATATTTTCACGGCATCTTTTTTTTACGAACTACTTTCCCTAGTGCCCCAGCCACGTCAGATTAATCAAATGTAACCCCCATTTCTAATCATACAGTTTCTTTTCTCATATTTTGCGCCTGTGGAAACCTCTTCCATAGACTTGCTTCTCTGATAGCGACAATCTCCCAATTTGCAATCTTCTATTTCCTTGCTTCTCATATTTCTTTTATTTCTTTGACATCCCCGGTAAATTAAATTGGTCCCTTTTTCTTTTTCATTTCTTTTCTATTACTGTAATCCTCGGCGCAACAGTCGAGGTACTGTCTTGCTTGTGATGAAACGATTATATATATATATATATATATATATACATATATATATATATATACTTTCATTAATACATACTTTCATATATATATATATATATATATATATATATATATTAATGCAGGTTTCATTGAATAATATAGACAAGTTTTGTCTATTAATTTGGTGTAGGAAACGTTCATACCGTCTGATATACTTGATGGTGATATCGTTGAAAGACAACAAAAAATCACAGTAATTGTTGATTGTTTTATCGGGTCTAAGCTTTCGGCTCACATAAGCCATTATCAAAGAATAAATATTAACACACAGTAAGCTTACATTTGATTAATCTGACGTGGTTGGGGCACCAGGGAAAGTAGTTCGTCAAAAAAAAGATGCCGTGAAAATATTTGTAGAAAAGACAGAGATAAACCACAGAGTGTTGGTGAGAAAGTGATTAAAGTCGAGCGTTGTTTTGTTTTAGTGCAGATGTATTAGTCTGCGATTTCTACGCAACTGCAAGTCAGATGTTTAAGTTTGCATTGAAAGCGCTTGCTTCTGACCGTTACTCCAAATACACTCTTAACTACCGTTATCAATGATGTAGAATGTATGGTAGTTAGCTGTGTTTCACTTTGAAAATAGTATTGTTTTGCAGTATCGTTTCAATTAATTTAGTCGATCATAAATCTTGACCAGGTCCAACTGGATACCTATTGAACTGTAGTCTAGAGACGATATATAGCACGCTTCAGGTACCGGTTTGTGATTCCAACCATCACATGGAAGGGATATTGAATATATATATATATATATATATATATATGTGTGTAAACCCTTTTAATTTTTGAATCGAGTATACATCTGCAATCAATTCTGTGTCGGATACATGATTCTGTTTATCTTTGTTCAAGATAATTATGATTCATCTTCTTCTGGTTACGAGGCGATATGTTCAAATATAAACAACCTCAGTAGGATTATAAATGATAAGAGGAGGAAAATAAGAAAAAAGGATATTTCCAAGTGATAACAATCTGCAAATTACTTACACCCACCTATATTTGCACGCAGTTAATAATTGTACTTGAAAGCATTTTTTATGAAAAAAGCAGAATCATTAATAGGAAAAGATGTATTTCTATGATTGTAACCAATAATTGATGAGCATATCGAGAGGAAATAGTTGAATATGGTGAGAGTGGTGAAGAAATGTATTTGTATTAAAGGTGGTTATAATACACGAGGAAAAATATCGAACGGAATCTCATGGAAATTTTCACACCTTTCATGCATGTTCATATATTTCATTTTACAATATATTCTTCTTCTTCTTCTTCTTCTGTGTGTCTTGTTCCTTCATAACCTAGGCGATCACGACTTTCCATATCTTCCTATTCCTGGTAGTTCTTACCATGCTTTCTCTTGTAACCCTAAAGAATCCCCGCTCTGTCATCCACCTGCTCAGGCCCTTCAAATATGTTATTGTCTGCTTTTATCTCTCTCACTCTTTCCCTGTCTGACCTGTGAGTATCAGATTCTTCAAGCTTTCTTTCCTCATCACATGTTCCAAGAAATCCAACTGTCTATTCCTGAAGCTAAATATTAATTTCCATTTCGTTTCCATCCTTTCCAAAACCTCATCATTACTCACATGCTCGGTCTATGATATTCGCAGCATCCTTCTCTTGAACTACATTTCAGTTGCTTTAAGATTTTTTTATCATCATTGATGATATTCTCCAGCATTCACTGCTATATTGAAGAACAGACATCACATAGAAATCCAGTACTTGCTTGTTAGTTTCTAGAAAAATTTTCCTGTCTCTTAATACTCTGCTCACCTTCTGGGATACGTGTTTAGCCCTTACAATTCGCCTTCGGATCTCAGTATCGCAATTTTGGTCTTCCGTTAGATCACTTCCGAAGTACTTTAATTTTTCTATTTGCTTCATTTTAATATTTCCCAACCTGTAATTGGTATTTTCCGCTCATCGGTTTGATAATCACCGTGCATTCGTTTTTCTTTCGATTTTCTTCATCTATCTTTTTTAGGAGATCTTCTAGTTGTCTTTCCGTGTCGGCTATCAATACCTTATTATATGCGTATCTTATGTTGTTCAGATTGTGACCACCAATAAGGAATCCTGATATAATTTCTAGAGTCCTCATAATAGTCTCGCTGTATAAGTTGAATAAATCTGTTGAAAAGACACATCCTTGTCTTACGCCCCTTTCTATTTTTGTATATCTGCTGAATTCGATTCCTGTCCGTATGCAGGCAATTTGCTGCCAGTAGAGGTTCTTAATTACTCTGATGCCTGTACCAAAAGTAAGACACAAATACTGCAAATATTAATTCCAGACACACACACACACACACACACACACACACACACACACACACACACATATATATGTATTGTAGGCTATCTGCATTGTCTGGTGAAAAGACACATCCTTGTCTTACGCCTCTTTCTATTTTTGTATATCTGCTGAATTCGTTTCCTGTCCATATGTAGACGGTTTGCTGCCAGAAGAGTTTCATTATTACTCTGATGTCTTTGCCAAATATGTCGAGGTTGCTTAGCATTTCTATCAATTTCTTAGTGGCCTACTTTGTTGACTCCTTGGCATAGTCTACAAAACATAGGTAAACTTACTTTTTCATTTGTATCCCCTCTTCTAATAGCATCCTAAACATAAATATCGCATTGCTTGTTCCAGTGTCCTTGACAAAACCACACTGTCCTATTTCGTGTCTGATTCTGCTTCGCGTTCTATTAATCAGGATTCGGACAATGAGTTTCGTTATGTGGCTCATCAAACTGATTGTTCGCTGAAGTTTGCATTCGATTACACATGGCTTTTTAGGCAGAGCTATGAAAATTGATTTCCTTAGTTCATCTGGTATTACTTCACTTTTGTAGATTTCATTTATTATTTCCGTAATTTTCTCTATGCCAACTTATTCTAAGGCTGTCAACATTTCTACTACAATACTGTCCGGTCCAGCCGCTTTGTTTCTATTCAATTTGGCCATTTCAGCTTTCATTACAGATTTTAGTATTTCTCATCTGTCATTATTTTTAGGTGAGTAATATATGGCTGGGTCTACGGCTATATCGTGTTGAATGAACCGGTTCCCGTCCGATCACTGAAGTTAAGCAACATTAAGCCTAGTCAGTACTTAAGTGACCATTTGGGTACACCATGTGCTGTAAACGTAAGGACCAAGAATGGTTCACCGGTCCTCCAGGTTTGGGGGTTGGGTGCAGGGCTAACAACCCTGCCTCGTAAAAAACAGTTGTTACAGAAACAGCAACAAAAAGTTGCTACGCAATGCTCCATTGGGTGTGATGGATAAATGATGATGATGATGAATATATGGCTGGCCACTCGTATTCGAGTATACCTGTCCACTAGAGTGATTAGCACATCCCCATTGCAGAGGCCTGCTCAGGTACAACTGTGTTGGTTCAACACACACAGATTTTAACTGTGATTTATAATGCATCTATGCTGAGGGGACAATAGATATAGTTTCTTCGAGAAAGCGCATTTTCTATCGTGAACAACAGACTCAACGAGGCTAATATATTCCTACGTTTGCCTATCTTTGTGTATACCCATATGCATGTTTATTGATATTCCTAACCATATATATGTATATATATATATATATATATACCCGTCATGCAGTAATTATATCAAAATATAATTCAAATTGGATTATCATCAGCCATCAAGTTTGTGTGAATCTATATATAGTGTATCATATCAAGGTAGCAGATAATTTTCTAAACATATACTGTTAAATATAAGAGACTATGAATGTCTATTATGTTTAATCATGAGCCATTCTAAACATTGTATTTTGGCTTTAATTTCAGTTGAAAATAAAAACATAAATTCTCCAACATTTGGATAATTTTGCATGAAGTTGTTTCTAAGCTTTCGGCTCACATGAAAGGTTAGAACCAACTAATAAAAATTATCCAAATGTTGGACAATTTTTGTCATTATTTTCAAAAGAAATTAAAGCCAAAATACGATGTTTAGAACAGCTCATGAGTAAACATAATAGACATTCAAGTTACGGAAATAAACGAAGATTAATAAAACTTGGTTATAAACAACCGACAATTTGTCAGTTGCTTATAACCAAATGATTTGTGTGAACATTATTTTTTATCGATACCCGTATTTAAGTAGATAATCCACATAGGGAGAGCTACCATGTGATCTAGCACGTCATAGACCTCTCGACCACGAATGACCTTCAGTCTAAACGAGGTTTTAATCAAGCCTATATAACACAGTTTTCGATTTATCGCAATAACCATATCTGCTGTGAAATGTATCGTAATGTCAACAAATGTAAAAATTTACAGAAATTAACGAAGATTAACGAAACTTGGTTATAAACAACCGACAATTTGATAAAAAATAATGTTCAAATAAATCATTTCAAAAGCTATAGGAACGCTACTTTCTCAATTCGAAAATAAGCCAGGATGATATAGTAACCATCCAAAGATTGGTGAAGCGCATGAAACTCGTGAGTCGCGAGTAAAACGTAGGATAATATATATATTTATATTATATATTGATGCCTGTTTCATTAAGTTTTCTCTGTTTATTTTATGGAAATGTTTTTTCACGTTGCCTGATGAGATTGATAAAAGTATCATTGAAAGAAGAAAGAAAAACACAATATGCTAGATATTTTTTAATCCTATCTCAGATTTCCCTTTATATAAGCCATTATCAAAGATGACAATTATATTACAATATATTAAACAGTTCATGGGCGAAAAATAATGATAGTCTGTTTTTGTTTACATAGAAGATTTTCAAAGCGATATATATATATATATATATAGATAGATAGATAGATAGATAGATAGATAGATAGATAGATAGATAGATATATGTATTACTCATTAGTGTACGCATTAGCCAAAGGAAACTTACACACTCATGTACGCACACAAACACTTATAAAAAAGAGTCCTTTTATTAGTTAGAAAATTAAAGATTTGGACTAATTGAAAATGCATTAATCGAATATAAAATATATTGAAAAACAAAGTAATTATTCATTTACCATTTTTTAATATTAGACATTTATTAAATGAAACAATTTTCAATTCCAATGATTAAACTGAAGAAAGTTATAAGACACTAAGCTAGCATTATGCCTGCACTAATCGGATTTTGATATAAAACATTTCAGTATACGTATCAGCCGCGGCCTGCAAAAGACCTCGAAATATCTGTTCAGAACGGTCTTCTTGTTAAGTTAAGCTTAATGCTGCAATAATGCTTCTGGCATAAATACCATATAGTAGAGTATATCATTGTCAGTTTTTGGCGCAGTGACCTGTCTTCCTATTGGTTATCCTTTTTACAAAGACGGTGACTAACTTATCCTACTATACTGAAGAGTCGACAAATTCAAAAACAAACAACTTTATATATATATATATATATATATATATATATATATATGGGGGGGGAGGAGTTGAAAAGTGTATGTCTATAATTATGAATATCAATATATATATGCAATTTGTTATATATATTATATTATTTATATATTATATATGCGCGGTATTTACAGGGCTCGGCATATATATGTATATGTGTGCCGTTGCGCACATACATCCGCATTCGTTTGGTGTATTTGAATAGTGCAGTGATTTCAACGCGCGGACAGTTGTCGATTTCTAGTACGTACATATGTACGTATGATGGGGTCTGTGTAAAACTATGATAGTCAAAAATTGCTATTATTTTACTTAAGGCTGTATTGGTATTTTTTATTTTTATGTCGGTTGTTAGCTTGTTTTTTTTTGGTGGTTGCGCATATTTAAATGGTAGAAATTCTAATTTGTAATGCATGTTAGTTTTTATGTGGTGGTATTAATTTTACTACGGCAGAGAGGAGTAATTTATGTTAATAATAATTTGCGGACTAATACGGTGATAGTAATATTTGATGATAATAACAATTGTGGTAGCATGTAGTTATTGTAAAGCGGCTTAATTGTCTGACAATCGCAAGAACGTGAAACCCAGGATTACAAACTCTCACACACACACACATACACACACACACACACACACACACACATATATATATATATATATATATATGTGTGTGTGTGTGTGTTCTAAACATATATAGTTAAATATAACAGACAATGAATGTTTATTTTAATTAATCATGAGCCGTTCTAAACTTCGTATTTTGTCTTTAATTACATGTGAAAATGAAAACAAAAATTCTTCAAAATTTGGAAATTTTTTATTACGAATGTTCTAAACTCTCTGCTGTCATGAGCCATCTTCAGAGTGGTTACAGGGACCTTAACATAAAGACACCAATGATCAAGGATGATATTATCTTGCGCTGACATGAAACATTGCTCTGTGTGGATAACAGTCACCGAATAGCAAACGCAGGTCGTAAACTTGTAATGCGGTTCTCTAGACTTTACACCCCATGAGGCACCAAAATATTAACAACAGAACCATATTTCTATATGCAATGTAATGGGTTGTGACTAGATTGAAATATGATTTTATTGAGTGTGCGTTGCTTTGATTTAATGTAGATGTTCTACAATATATATATATATATATATATATATATATATATATATATATATTCAGAAATGAATTAGAGCTCTCTGGCTATTGGGCGTGTATAATGATAATATACATGCTAAAACGTCTGCCTTGGTCTACCGAGCGCCCGTAGCCCAGAGTCGGCGATTCAATCCTGGGTTAAAAGCAATCGCAGTCTAACCGTACTGATGAGCTGCGATACACCGAAACAGATCTTTCTGCAGAGAACTCTTTACGCTCTCACACTGTGATTGAGCATTTTGGAAGAATGGTAGACTTTGAAAAACAGTAGCTACCCTGGCATGTACGCATCGTGCATTCAAAAAAGAATTAGAACACTCTGGCTAATGGGCGTGTATAATGATTATATACATGCTAAAAGGTCTGCCCATAGCACAGAGGTAGAATCGCCGACTGACGCCACTTCGGTCTGGTTTCAATCCTGCGTTAAAAGCAATCGATGTCTAAACGTACTGATGAGCTGTGATACAGCGAAACAGATCTGTCAGCAGATAACTATATATATATATATATATATATAATTGAACACCCGTGAATGTTGATTCAAACGACTATTCACAAGTCAGCGACAAAAGCAAATCCTCAATTCTGACTGGATTAAAAACAGAAAATTCATAATGAGATTATTTGACATCTAAAACCGAAAAGGCTCTCTGGAGCCGGTTACCTGACCAGATTTATTTGCTTAAGGGCATTCTGTGATCAACAGCGTCAGATGTGAGCCGCGAGACGAAACAACTAAAATGTAACTTCAACTTCAAATCAACCCAGAGATAAATGCAGGTCGCCCCTTGTTGTCTTTCTCTTTCAACATTTACTACTATGAACATTTTCTACAAATCTTGATGCTCTTAACTAAACTTTATCATTGAACACGAACTCTACCCTTAACTTCTTCATAATGTTTCTAATTGCACATTAACTTCTACAACTCACGTTATTCATTCCTTTATTCAATTTCTATTTTAAAATGCAAAATGTACATTTTATTTTTACACTGTTCCAAACAATTCCACATATTCCAACCTTCCGACAACCAAACTTCTGATAAAAAATTTTCTGAGAAACCTGATGATAATTCTGATAATAATAATTCTGGACAGAATTTGCAAACTGTAGGGAGTTGGGTTAAGTAAGACATAAGGCCGAATTAAAGAAACATTAACCATCTCCCTACGGCTGCAGTATCTAACTTTTGCACGTCAGTGTAATTGAAGTTTGACAGAGATTTTTTGAAATGATTTTGATTTGTTGATAATGTTAATGATAAAAGAAAGTGTATACCCCTTTGAGTGTGCAATTCTATGTCCCGGGCAACGCAGTGTCATCCTACACTTTCTGCATGGTGGTCTAATAAAACAAATTGGACATATAATTTTGCATAGAGAATACATTCGAAAGAAAATCATTATTGCATTTTATTTTGTATTTCAATATAAACTGAAACTGCTTTTTCTTCATAATGTTTGTGTAAAGCGGTGAAGAGCATGCTATCAGTAACTGCGTGTATTCCTTTCATTTATTTGCAGATAAGTTGGCCTAATCTGAACAAAAATAGATAAATGCACGCCTCAGTTCTCATCCTCTGAAATTGTAAAGAAGAAAACAGGTTGTATGATATTGATAAAACCTTAACAGAAAGCCGGACTTGAAGAAAACGGAAAGAAAACAAGCCGGAACAAGCAACGTAAAAGCGTTTACTTCTTTTATGTTTTATTTTTACTTTTTTATGTTATTCTTCATTGAATGTCATTTTATTCACTGAATGTCCGTGGGTTAGATCATGGTTCTTCATAATGTAAATTGTCAGCCCATTGTTATGTGAGAAGTGGGGGAAAAAGAAAATGTCTTCTGCAAGGGAGATATTCGATGAGTAGAAGGAAGGAAAAGTGGTACACTTATTTTGCACAAACGCATTATCGATGTCTAATTATTGATTGAGACAAGGTCACACTCCTCCAACATTAACCAATAAAAATACATTAATAAACAAACGTATTGCCCGATTTTTTAGCAGGATGTTGGTTTCGAAATAACAATTCAATTTTGCCGATATATTCTAGCATTCGAATTAAAATAGGTTTCCCTTTTCAATTTTCTTATAGGCAAAAAGGGATGAATACCTACTCAAGAAGACATTTACGAATCTTGATATTTATTCGTCAGCAAAAAAAACCAAAAAACTGAGTGATAAATTTCAAAACAGCTATTCGTTATAGAAGTCTCTTCGACATTGTCCTTGGTACAGACGGGGCATAAACCGAAAAAGTGATCAGTCAGTCAGTTAAATGCCATACGTGATACACGCTTGGTAGATCATGTCTCTAAAGAGACATGACTGAGTGGGCAGAAAATTATCCCACACTAGGTTGCCATTTCTTCCTGCGGTAGACTGGTTCCCAGCCAAGGCTATAGAACCCAATCTATCCTGATATTTAACCCATAACCGGAGGGAAGAGACGGATTATTTTATTTCCAAAAGGCATGCAACGAATTCAACTGGAATTCGAAACCGACTCCCTGACTTCGCGTTCCGAGCTGATATTCACTGCACTACAACGCACAAAAAATGATATTCATAGAATAAACATATGGTCCATTTGTTTTTAATAGTTGGGCATTCAGGGATCAAGATTTAATTTCCTCCAGGATTTTGATAAAATATATTACTAGCTTTTAATACAAGATTAGTAGCAAAGGAGGCCTTAGAAGAAGAGTTGAACTGATTGAACGCTGGACAACCTACACACGCACTAGTCGTGCAATAGCTCTGCTACTGAATTTACTGTTAAATATACGATATTATTATGACAAATATTTTATTTCTTAAACCATTCACCTAGTCACATCATGGCTTTCCTCGTCTTCCTATCCCTGGTGAAGCTTTCTTCTGTTACAATCCTTTTACCCAAGTTCTGTCATCCACCTGATCAGCTCCTTGAAATATGTTATACGTTGCTTTCTTCTGTCTCCTTCCCCTCTCTCCAAGCCCTTGTTCCTCATTGCATGTCCCAGAAACTTCAGTTGTCTCTTCCTGATGCTCAATATTAATTTTTTCTTCATTGCCATTCTTTGAAACACCTAATCGTTGTTACATGCTCGGCCCATGATATCCACAGTATCCTTCTGTAGAACTACATTTTCGCTACTTCAAGTTTTTCTTCATCTTTAATGATATTGTCCAACATTCACTGCCGTATTGAAGAACTGACATTTCATAGCATTCTATTACTCCCTTCTTTGTTTCTAGTGAAATTTAATACTGTCTTAATACTTTACTCATCTTCTAGAACGCGTCCTTTGCCATGCCAATTCGCCTGTCTTTTAATTCTCTTCAGGTATTTTCTATAAGAAGTCTTGTAGTTTTCTTTCCGTGTCTGCAGTTAGCACTGTATTATATCGTATATTATGTTGTTCAAATTGGGGCCTCCGATTACGAATCCTTGGTATAGCATCTAGGGTCCTCAAAATATTCGCGCTGTACAATTTGAACAGATTCGGTGAAAAGACACATCCTTGTCTTACGCTCCTTTCTGGCTTTGTAAATCTGCTGAACTCTTTTCCTGTCCGTATGCAGGCAGTTTGCTGCCAGTAGAGATTGTTAATTACTCTGATGTCTTTCCCCAAAATGTCGAAGATGGTTAGCATCTCCATCAATTCTTTGTGGCGTATTTTGTCTAATGCTTTTGCATAATCAATAAAACATAGGAACAAAATGCAACAAATATGAAACAAAATTTCCGTTGAATATTAGAAAGGTCTTAACTCATTAATGCACTGTATCAAACTGAGATAAGTTTAATCTTTGTGATTGATAAATTCTCACCATATTGTTTGTATTTGACATTGTGGACCGCACAGCAGAGTAGCGTCAGTTGGGTACTCTTTGTAAGAAAACGAGCATTTTGACGAATTATTCTTCGTCAGAAATTTAAAAAAGACATTCTGGACTGCTTAGCGTTCGTGACAAAAATTCCAGTATGAACATTACTGAGTTTTGAAGTGTCAATGTGAGGACAGTTTACAGGCGGATTAGTCTACTTGTGATTACAAAATGATTTCAAGTGAGCACTTGTGACGGCAACCTGGCGCTTTCATTGATCTTCCCACTTCGTCTCAGTCCCAACATGGAGAACTACACCAAGTGACATGATGAGAAAGTGCTTCCGTGGCTCAAGAGAGTGACTTCCTGAAAATCTTATGTATACTAATGGGTCTCTGCCACATAAACAGAAGAACCAAGCAATGGCTGTCAGATAATTTCTACAAACATATAACTTTACATCTGGCCACCCATCACACTAGACTGCAACCCCCCCCCTTGATTATTACACTTGATTATTACAACCCCCTTGATTATTATAAGCTAGGTACAGTTAAATCGTAATTTACTTTATTAAAAGTTAAAAAGAAGAAAACTGTTTCATATTTTGCCTAATGAATTTTCAAATGCCGAATTTAAAGAAAAAATTTACTAATTAATGTTTTAATTCTTAACAGATTACGTTTATTCGCTTATGAAAAATAAGGTTGTGTTTTTCTGGGGCTGAGCCAAAAAGCTCTTTGTATGACCAAAAATGAACTGAAGACAAATACTATGTCAGCATTCATCAAATTAATCCGAAAACCGTCCGGAATAGTTGCAAAAGATTCTGATGTCATCTGGAGATTTAGTTTAAGTCAATTGCGATTTTATTGAATAAAATTACTCTTTACTCTTTCAAGATAATTTTTATGTAATTTTGATAGGTCTATCAAATTATTGTTATAGATTATATCAAATCATTTTTATTGATTATATTCAATTTTGTGTAATTTTGTCTATTATTTATTACTCACACTTTGTATTCTAACATAATTTATAATTTCTACAAAAAATATAACAAACAAATTATTCCATCTTTGAATAAAGAAATATATTTAGATAATAATATTAGGTTGGCCAGAAAGTCCTGACTCACATAGTAACCCAAAAGAGGACAAGATATAATAGATCCACAAGAACATTTATTCTCCAAAATAAAGTTTATCACTCTTGACGAATGCAACAACATGGCTGCTTTGGTGAGCCGGAACCGGGTTGGTTGTCAATGGTATGATGCGCGAATTTAAAATGTCTACACCACCTCGATAATTTTAACTGACTGACTGTGGCTTCTCTTTTAGTATCGCAAATATACTTCAGAGAAAAACTCTTGCAGACAGTATTCACTTGTAACAGCAATGAATCAAAAGTCTAAATTCACTTTCTTCGAAACTCATCTCAGTGAGGTGGGGGCCTACGCAAAGTGAAATAAATTGCACAGGAGAAACAAACAACCGCAGCGTATAGAGCCACGATTCCCAAACTAGGAGAAATATCCCCCTCGGTGAACATTTGAAGCTACCAGCGGAGACATAATTACACTACCTAATAAAAAAATAATAATCGCAGATATATTTTCTCATGTCTGAGAGAGGGGCTGACAAGGAACCCATTTATATGTCAGGTGGATGATGTCCCTGAGGACATGCAAAATGAGTTCTTGGGGCTCAAACATGACTATTCTGCCAAAGATCAATTTCGTGCACAAGATCTTGAAGAATTCTAGGTTAATATGCGTAGAGAATACACACAACTGAGCAACAACTCATTGAAAATCCTCATTTTGTTTTACACAACCTATCTTTGTGAGACAGAATTTTCTACTTTACTCAAGCCCAAAGCACGAAACCGACTGGGGGTGGAATGTGACATACGTTGTGCGCTTGCCAAAACAATTCCTAATATTGATACACTGGTGAACAAGAAGCAGTATCACCCTTTTAACTAATTTAATTCTGAAGTAGAAGAGCAAGCAAAAGTCCTTTTATTTCTTACTAACTACTATGATATGATATGCTTAGTTGTTACTAACTGTTCTCTATCCACTCTACTCTGTAACTATTAATTCATCTGTATATTTGTACATTTGAAAAATAAATAGTAAATAGTCTCAGTGTGTTTTAACTGCTCTTTCTCTCATACACATGAAGGGGGAAATCTGGATAGTTGAACTGGGTGTAAGGGGAAATGACAGAAAAAAGGTTTGGGAACCACTCGTATAGAGGCTGGTAGTAAATGAGTAAGGGGGTTCAGTTTAACGAAAACTCATATTGCTGTTGCTCATATTTCTTTCCGCTTCCTCGGTGAGTCAAGACTATCTGGACCATTTCTTATTTAAATATCGATTCTTAACTATTTCCGCATATAAAAAGAATTAAGCATTATAAAAGAATATAAAAAGAAGTAAGCATTATAAAAGAATTTTCCTCATTTTATGAAAACGGCCTTTCCCCCGCTGTATCCTGTAGTCTTGCTGCATGGGTTCCGGACGAGTACAATGAAAAAACATATTACATTTATTTAAAAAATATCTCAGGTTATTTCGAATTATTTTTCTCTATATTTTTTAGGCGTGAATGACTGATAATTAAGAATAAAATTTGGCGTCTGTTGGCAATGAATTAGCCAAGAAAATGGCATGAAACATCTACAGGAATGGCGAAAGATCTAATGGTTCATAGGTTCTTATCTTATATCTTTAAGGAATTTCTTGTTTAAAAGACAAATGTTAGCCATAATAGCCATAAGATGACAAATATAGGTGTTAGTCATAAACTAATGATGTGTAAAAATTAAGAATAAAGTTAGAGTAGGGTAGTTTCTTTTGGTATTTCATATATCCCGGGAGAGGATAATCAGGGAAAGGAATACTGCAAGAATAATACAACACTGAAGATTGTTAATTAGAGATTTATTATACCACAGTACAATAAACCTATAGACATTCAAGAGCACCAATGAATAGTAACACATATAACATTCAAGTAGAAAATGTCTCTGCCTGGGACGTATGCGTCCGACTAGTGAAGAATGCTTTCGTCTAGTGACGTATGCAGTATTTACCAACCTTCCCAGGCAAGGCTATATCTGACACAAAGTCTATTTATTGTGGGTCTTCCCGGCCATATAGCCAGGACAAAAAATGTCTGTCTATTTTTCCCCAGTCGTGATTCTACCCTTCGGCGAAACCACGACTGGGTTAGTGCTCTCTGCTCGGAAGCATAGAGCGCTCTCTACCCGAGGCAGAGGGCTGACAGTGTCATAGAGTTGTTAGTCTAGTGACGAATGCTGTATTTACCAACCTTCCCACGTAAGGCTAGATTTGACACAAGGTCTATTTATTGTGGGCCTACCCGTCCATATAGCCAGGCTAAAAATCTATGTCTATTTTTCCCCAGCCGTGATTCTACCCTTCTGCGGAACCACGACTGGGTTAGTGCTCTCTGCTCGGATGTAGAGAGCGCTCTCTTCTCAAAGGCAGAGAGCTGACAGTGCAATAGAGTCGTCAGTCTAGTGACGAATGCATTATTTAGCCGTCCCTCCTATTAAGGGCAACATATGACACATGGTCAGTTTATAACTGGGCTTTCCGGGTTATATGGCCCGGCCAAAAAATGTCTGTCTATTTTTCCCCAGTCGTGCTTCTACACTTCGGCGGAACCACGACTGGGTTATTGCTCTCTGCTCGGAAGCAGAGAGCACCCTCTATCCGAAGTAGAGGTCTGACAGTGTCATAGATCCGTCTAGTGACGAATGCTCTCTAGTTCGCTCTAGTCACAGTCTTTTATAGACGGGCCATATCCATTCCGGAGTAGTATAGGATATTGCTCTACAACAGTATTGTAACTCTAATGCTGGTCGACTAAAATGATACCCTAATGGGTAAATGGTTTGAAATGAGAGAGATCCAAGGCGCCGTGCAGTGTCCTAGTTATGGGTTTGTTCAAACCGTCTAATTAAGTCCGAAGATTACCTGATTTTCTATCGCTGTTCCAGATAGGAATTGTAATTTCCTTCTTCGAGATGTCATGTAAGTTGGATTCAATTTTGGAAACTACTTTTTTCTAGCCTTTACCTAAAGAGACAAGATTCACAAGGCAGTATGTGATTAGATTGAAGAAGTTTTTCTTATGCTACACTGGTTCAGAATAGGGGGCAGTCTGCCCTGCTATTCAACCCATTGCTGGGGAGAAGTGACGGGTTCATTCTTCTCCGTAAGTGAATTCAAATCGGTTGGAATTAGAATTCTGAACACCGATTCCTCAATTCCTGCCGTTATTGATTGCTCCACCGTTCCTTCCTTCCATAGTGCTAGATTACAGAATAGATTTTTAAAGAATAAATTGATCAATGTAAAGAGTGTAATTACCTTTAAATTATATAAACTTAGGAGAGTTGAAATACGAAAGAAAACGCCGTAGGAACATATATAAAAACTAGCAATATAGCCCGGCGTTGTTCGGGTGTAATGAAAACTTTAAAACTAATCCATAGACCTGGAGCTCAGACTCTGTGGACGTTGGCACGAAAGACTAAAAAGCAATAGTTGTTTCCAGTTAAAGGGAAACCGTAGACTGAAATAAAAATAAATGGATGTAAGTCAAATTTTGATTTCCTGGTATCGATATCAAATAAGTGTTTTTCGTCGTAAACTGAATTTTGAAGGCTAAATAAGTCCTCTGAGTAAATGGTATCATGGCTGAGACTAAGAACTACAATTATACCTGTATAAACTAAAATAAAAGAGCTGAAAAATATAGACACACATGCAGATAAACAGACACACACACAAACATCATACCTTGTATATATATATATATATATATATATATATATTATCGGTTTTCTGCACTATTGTAAGAACTGTAACCTTGAAACTTCTGAATATCGTTTCTTATGTCTTTCTCTATGAGTGTATCAAATTTGATTAAAATCGGACCACCCCTTCTATAACCTGACTTTTTCGATTACCGATTTTCGATATTTATCGGGGGTACCTCGACACAAAACCTAGCTAAGAACACTCGCAGACGCTTATAGTACAACTGTAACAAATTTCCATTAATGAATAAGTTTAGAATTGTAGCTTTTAAGGGGTCCTATTTGATGGGCTTTCATATATTTGTCGTAAAAAACCCTGATTGATCGGGGGGGGGGGGTAAATAGTGGAGTGGTATCCCTTTGCCTTCTCCACGGTGATATATGAAGCAGCGGAAAGGATGCTGTGGATATCCTGGACCGAATATGTGAGCAATGATGAGGTTTTGGAAAGAATGGCATTGAAAAGAAAAATTAATAGTGAGCATCAGGAAGAGACAACTGAAGTTCCTGAGACGTGCCATGAGGAAAGATGGCTTGGAGAAACTGATACTGAAAGGCCAGATAGAAGGAAAAAGAGACAGTCTAATGCAGCGGATAACATATATAAATGGCCTGATCAGGTGGATGACGGAACGGAGGTTGCATTGAGCAACAGGAGAAAACATTAAGAGCCACTAAAGATAGGGAGACGTGGAAAGCCATGATCGCGTACGTCCTGAAATAATAGGGCACACAGAAGAACAAGATTTGATGGGCAATTACGAAATTACTTTGTCAGTTTTTGTTCTGGAGAAACAGTAGTGGTTGGTAGTTTTGTTTGCTTAACAGCATATCAACTTTTATACCTATTTTTACTTTTATTTACAGGGGAGATTTGGTAGTTTCTTGTTTGTTTGTTTTTTACTTTTAGTATTAATTGCTGATATTTTTACTATTAAAACATATTTTTATACTTTCAGATTACTTTGATGCTGGTTTAAACTTTGCCCATTGCTGAGACCTTAACAAGTGATATCATCCTGGTTCTGGTATTTCCATGCTTCTCAACCCCCAACTCACAATCGACACACCCAGGGTGGAATCATTGATGGAATGATGAATTCACACTAGAACGTTCGTCGAAAATTGATGATGAAGCTTAAAGTCATTAGCTGAAATTAATTTAGAATAAAACACCCGGGAATTAACAAAGATGTATAACAATCTATTACAAACAGATCTTTTTAAAAAATGGGACGGGAAAATTCAGTACAACCAACTCAACACCGCCGACTTAGCGCCGGAACACCTCCTCAACAGCACAACTCAGTACCAAAAAATTTCCGCACCAGAAAAACAAAAAGGTTTCAAAATTAAATAAATGTAGTTTACGAGGGTCATTCAATAAATAAGGTGAATTTTCCGGTATAAGGACATCTACGAGGGTCATTAAATAAATAAGGTGAATTTTTCGGTATAAGGACTTCTACGAGGGTCATTTAATAAATAAGGTGACATTTCCGGTATGAGGACATCTACGAGGGTCATTCAATAAATAAGGTGAATTTTTCGGTATAAGGACTTCTACGAGGGTCATTCAATAAATAAGGTGAATTTTCCGGTATAAGGACATCTACTAGGGTCATTCAATAAATAAGGTGAATTTTCCGGTATAAGGACATCTACGAGGGTCATTCAATAAATAAGGTGAATTTTTCTGCATAAGGATTTCTAATACAGGTAAAAGCTTTTGTTTTTATTCAACGTAGTCTCCCAGCAGTGTCACACATTTTTCCATCTGTTCACAAGCTTCCGTATTCCCTCAGCATAAACATCTTTGGACAAATGTCTCAGCCAAACACTCACAGCTCTTTTGACTTCATCGTCATTTTCAAACTTCGTTCCTCTCGTTAACGCTTTCAAAGGACCAAACAGGTGAAATTCTGAATGGGGCAAGGTCTGGTTGTATGGGAGATGAGGGAGCAGTTCCCAGACAATTTCGTTGATGAACTGCACCGTTTGGGTTGCTGTGTGAGGCGTTCGACTAGACAAAGTCTTCATGGACAATGTTGTGTGCTGTCCCAACAGATAGGCACAAAGTCTTTGCAATGTAATCCACTGTCACCCTTCTGTCAGACTGAATGAGGTCATTGACTGATTCGATCATCTCAGGAGATCTCACATCTGTAGGCCTCCCAGGTCTGTCTTTACCTCAACACTATTTCGGTATTTTCTTTAAACAATTTAGCCCACTTGTAGACATTTGTTTGGCTGATACATATGGTACCATACACAGTTGACATTCTCCTATAAATGTCAACTGGTTTGCACTCTACAGCAACTAAAAACTTGATAACTTATCTCTGTTCAATCTTGGAGCATGCTTCTTGGTCGGTCATCTTTTTTAATCTCCAAAACTCAAAGTTTTTTAATATTAAAAAAAAATTAAATCCCTTTGAAAAAGAAGTAAAGGTAAAAATTAAAATATTAAGGTTCGATCTGTATTCGAAGTCCTTATACCGAAAAATACAGCTTATTTATTGAATGGCCCACGTATTAATCATTAAAACCTTAATTATTGAATATTTTTCTTCAAATGAGGCGTTTCAAAGGACATTATGTAAAATATGAACCAGTTTTGTTTTATATTATTTTTAATAAAGTAAATTATTACAATATTTTATTATGTCAATTTACTTTATTAAAAATAAATGACATTGCGATTTAAATATAAATTACAGTATGTAAATTCAGATATTGCGTTTGTGACAGCGGCGGGAGTAAAAGAAGATTTTCTGGCTTTTACAGTTATTCAAAGATTTTTTCATAATAGGAGAAAAACTTAAAGAAACCAATAATCTCGTCGTCACCGTTATCCTCCCTGTCTAAACAAGTATTTTTGCGTACTTGTTATCACCCGGTGTCGGGGCAACTCAACACCGGGCAATTTAATACCAGAAAAAGCAACTTTTTATAATCGAATAAAAGTAATTTTTATGTATTACAACATTAATTACTGAATATTTTTCTTCAAATAAGGCATTTGAAAAAGCATTATGTAAAATATGATTCAGTTTTTAGTTTTTAATCATTTTCTTTAAAGTGAATGGTAAAATTGTCTTACATTATAAATATATTTTAGAATGTCTATTTGATTTGTTAAAAATTAAATGTCATTACGATTTAGTTTATTAAAAATAATTAAAAACAATAAAATGTTTCATTTTGATTTGCATTTTTTAGTTACTTTATTAGAAAGTAATCAAAATAATTGTATTTTATAAAATTATTTTATGGCAATTCACTTCATTTTATAAAATTTATTTACAATTTACTTTATCAAAAATTATTAAAATTATGTTTCCTATTTTGCATAATGCCTTTGCAAATGTCTTATTTGAGAAAATATCACCAATTAATGATTAATTCTTAATAAATTACGTTATTTCGCTTATGAAAAGTTATGTTTTTTCTGGTGATGAGTTGTCTCGGTCTTGAAATGTTCCCTGTTGAGTTTCCGTTTTATATTCGGCTGTGTTGGCCTGGGTGTTTCTAGTTGTTCGGCACCCTTTGAAAATATATGAGTAATCATTATGATAGATTTTTTAGACCCAGACACTCCTAGCCAAAAATAATAATAAAAATAAATATAAAATGGACAAATTGCGAATAAACAGAAAGAGAATTGATTAAGGAAAATAAAAATGTAAACGGGATATAACAAAAATAAAGGCCATAAACGAGCGAATGTTGGTTGAATTAAAAACGCCAAGTGGTAGCAAGTAAAGCGGAAGAAATAAGTGATAGATTAAAATAAAAAAAATTATCTGATGAAAAATAGTTTCTACTGATAAACAATTTCGGGCAATATAATTGTTGTTTGTTAATGAAAAAATGTATTTTAAAATAAAGATATGATTGTTATTTTTTAATTATACTTTTCACTTGCTTTTCGAATATTGCTGGAATCAGAAAGAAAAATTGTTTTCATTTTTCTTGGAAGCAGTTCTTCTGGCCCTGGAGTGAATTCTTCGGGTGTGTTCAACATTAATTTTGTTACTCACATTTTTGTGTTTGTTGTTATGGTTAGAAAGGATTATCAAAATAAAATAAACAAAAATCGAATACATTGGATAAAATCTGATTTGTGCTTAGGAAATATTTGTATTTTCTGTAAGAATTTGAAAGCCTTATAACACAACAAATTTCAGATGAAAAGGCTGTTTGAATCAGGCGGTCTAAAGAATATATATATATATATATATGTGTGTGTGTGTGTGTGTGTGTGTGTGTGTGTCGCTATACAAATAGAAATGGTGACGTATATCAGGAGCAAAAAGAAAGATAGTGTGCACAAAAGAAATATTCTTTTTTTATGTGGAAAAGGAAAAGCAAAATAGACACCTGTAATTTTATTTAAAAGAAGAAAAGCGAAATTACTCGTGACGAGAACGACTTTTCAAGAAGTCTGTGAAACGCTTTCTTATTCTGAGTTGTCCAAACATGTTTATGCAGCGAGGCAATGGCGGATACCCAATAGCATTCTATACTTAGAGGATTTAGGCAGATATTTATCCTGACATTTTAACGAATCCATTATTTTGTATTATTTTATTATTATTATTGTATTATTTTCCTTTTCGTTTTTTATTCTTAGGGGCCTAGAAAAAAATATCGGTAAATGCCAAAGCGCAAAAACTTGAAGGCAAAAAAAAAAAAAAAGAAAACAGCGTTATCCAAACATTTCCAGTTTTGAGAGAACATTTTTTTTAAAAACCCTTTCAGTTAAAGGAAATAGATCCAAAGTGAGAAAGGGGAAAATGAGTACGTCTGTTGAAAATGTAAGCTAACGGAGCTTGTAATTTCTTAATTTTTATTAAATAGCATAAAGCTTTCATTGATAGATATCATTACATACGAATCTGAAAGCTCTTTTTTATTAATTTTATATTGAAGTTAGTTGTAGCGCTGAGTGAATAAAAAGTAGGTTACATCCATTGACTTGATTCAAAGAGTTGTGAGTTCAATGCCTGGCTACAGCAGTGGTGAACAAATATTTTAAAGAGTTAAAAGAACGATAACTATATGGCATCCGGAAGTAGCATGACACATGGAACAAGAATGATATATCTCAGAAATCGAAATAAAGGGTTCGGTTCGAAATTTTAAGCAACTGAAGAAGGCCGGAGAGTACAACGGCAAAACATCGCAAACATGGCAATAAACATTAGGATAACAGTTCGAACAATGTAAATAATGTAACAGTTGCGTCGCTTTTGATGTTTATTTTTCATGTAAAAGAGAATATATGATTTATTTTCTGATATCCGTCTAATTAAAGAAGAAGTAATGATAGCTATCAAGAAAATCTCAAACAATCCCAATATGCTGTTTATCTCTTAATCTTAATAAAATTATTTTAGTGCCACACGCTTGGAAGATCATGTATCGCAGATTGTCCCAAAGTAGGTTGCCATTATTTTCTTCGGTAGACTGGTTTACATCCAAGGCTTTAAAACGCAATAATTGTGTTATTTAACCCAAAGCTGGGGAGATGAGTGAGTGATTCGTAATTTTCCCAGGGATATTTACACGTATATGAATGCAACGAAGGCAACTCGGGATTCGTATTTTTCCCAGGGATATTTGCACGTATATGAATGCAACGAAGGCAACTCGGTTTCGAAATCGTTTCTCAGATTTCTCGTTCCGAGCCGATATCCATTGCACCACAACGCACCTATTTCTACCGCGTTATCTTTTAGCTAGCTATCTGGCATATTCTGTCTCTTCCTATCCATCTATCGAGTAAACTAGTTTTCGCTAGAAACAAAGTAATAAAAATAATGAGGTTGTAAGCACTTAGACACACCGAGGACAATAAAGAAAATGGGACAAGGAAACAAGGCAACAGAAGCGGCATTTAAATCTTTAAACATCGCAATTGAGGGGAATACGGGAAACATAAAAATACACGAAATATGAGAGAACTATTAATATAAGGATTGATGGCAATAACTATTAATTTCGGTAGTGAATATATAAAACCTGATTATCAATCTAATCAGTCAGTTTGTTAGTTGTCATTTCTGATACATGATTGGGTGATCATGTCTCTTAGGGGACATGACTGATTAGGCAGAAGATTTTCCGGGAAAAGTTAACCATTCTTTTTTTGGGTAGACTGGTTTCCACCAAGGTTATAAAATACGATCTGTTCTTCTGTTTAATCAAAAGCTAGAGGGGACATAGATGAATTAGAACCTTTTCGAAATGTATTTATGCATAAGAAACGAATTCTAGTAGATTTCGGACACGACACTCCAATTTCTCCTTTCCGTGTCAATCTAATACTGCGCTTAAATTCGTGAAGTCAAGGAAAAAAATAACTTATCTATCTATCTATCTATCTATCTATCTATCTATCTATCTATCTATCTATCTATCTATCTATTCTAGTCTCTACACTCACTCACTATCTATCTATCTATCTATCTATCTATCTATCTATCTATCTATCTATTCAGTCTCTACACTCACTCACTCACTATCTATCTATCTATCTATCTATCTATCTATCTATCTATCTATCTAGTCACTGCACTACACTACACTATCTATCTATCTATCTATCTATCTATCTATCTATCTATCAATCTATCTATCTATCTAGCTATCTATCTAAGTCTGTTCATTATCCATCTATCTATTTATTTTCTATCTTAGACTGTTCGTTATCTATCTATCTATCTATCTATCTATCTATCTATCTATCTATCTATCTATCTATCATAAACGTTGTACAGCAGCACTATATCAATCACCAGATTTTCTCGTGTAAAAACATTTATCACATAAAGTAACGTTATCTAGTTTTGAGTTTGTAAGATACCAAGAAGCTCGATGTGTTTCGATAGAGATCACAACTGAAATTGAGGTAAAAGAAAAAATGAAAAAAATAAGAATGATGAACCATCATTTATAAGAAAACAGAATATATCGCTGTCAGCAGGAGGTGCAGTTCTTGAGCTAAATTAAGAATTAAAGATATTAAAATCAAAAATATTTAAACGTCTTTGGAAATTTTAAAAATATGTCAGAAAATTGTTTAAATAAAAACCGTTTAACTGCTATGAAGTATAAATTCTCGTTTATGGCAGCAAATGTTTCTTCATAGGTAAAGAGGAATCTTGAGGCAGTAGAGATATTGCCTTGAGTATTCATTTTATTTTGTGGAAATTGTCTCCTATTCCCTGTCATATATAATGATTTATATAAGATAACAATTCCAAGCTATTTTCTTTGTTTTTAACGATTATTTTTTTTCTTAATGCGTTGCTTCGTTTTTGGGAGTCGTCATTTGATGTTCCAATGCTACGACATATTTTAACATAATTTCTATATTCTCTTTAAACACTAATTATTATTTTAGACATTGATAGATATGTGTTTTCTCATTCGTAGTGGGTTGTTGTGCAGTGGATACCGACTTGGAACGACAAATCAGGGAACCGAGTTCGAATACCAGTTGCATCCACTTAAGCACAAATACCCTTTGGGAAAGGTATTAATCCGTCTCTCCCCTCTAGTTAAGTGTTAAATAATAGGGCAGGTTGTGTTCTATAGCCTTGGTTGTCAACAAGTCTACCGCAGAAACCAATAGCACCCTACTGCGGGATAATCTTTTGTCCAGTCAGTCATGTCTCTTTCAAGATGGCCCAAAGCGTGTATCACGTAAGGCACTTAACTAAGTGATCGACTGACTATTTAGAGCACATGTATTTCTCGGGATACGTTTCTTCAACTATGATTCCCATTTTAAATATTGTTTTCAATATAAGAATATGAGTACTTTTTTATAGTGATTTTCTAAGCCCAGCTTAGGTGTGGTACAAGGCCGAAAGTATGGCGCACACAGTGAGGATCGAACTCACTACTAAGTTGTAATGATTTTAACGAGACAAGCTTGCTAACTATTACACCCTGTTGAGGTGTCCTGAGTTCTTCTATGTCCTTTCAAGACGTTGCTGACTATGACTCACCACAGTTTACTGTTCCTTGTTGCGCTTGAAAAATTCTGTCTTTTTCTCATCTCTTTTAAACATGGTTCTGCCATTCATTTACACATTAGCTAGGTTATGTGTTGTATTCTGTCTCTTTTCCGTCAATTTATTTTGTTAGTATTAAATTTTCTACCACCTCTTTCATGATTATGTGCCCTATAAATTTCAACTATCTCTTTCGCATTTTAAGAAAAGGTTAAATAAAAATTTGTAATTCCATCTCTGCTTTCTTCTGTTGAGACTGAGATTTAGTTTTGTTTAACGGCATAGCAATAACTCTGTGGGTTATTTAATGCCAAAAAGGTGGGGTTTTAACGGTTTTTTTTTTGTTTTTTTTTCAATGTTCTGTTATAATGAGAATTTTGATTTAGTCAGATTTTACAGAAAAATCTTTTTGTTTTTATTCTTTTTTATTTTAGAAAACTAAAAATGTTTTCTAGTTTTGTATTCAAAAAGGATTTGCAGAGAATAATTTTTTTCTTTCAAAAATGTGTTATGGTAATTTATTCTATTATTGGTAATATTTTTTCTTCAAAAATGTATATTTTTCTATAAAAGTATTTTTATGAATATGTTTCTATAAAATAGTATGTTTATACTTTCAAAGTATTTTGACCACAGTTTGGGGGTTAACTATTTGCCCATAGCAGGGACCCTAACAGGTGCTACCACTCTGGGTCAGAGTGAACCCAAGAACAACAGCAATTAAGTGGTGGTCCTCTGCTACTCATAACCTCCCAATTACAGGCCTTGTTGACAGATGCTGTTTATGGTCATGCCCAGAAACCTTTTTCTGTTGAGCTACATTTCTGTTTGTTCAATTTTCTCATCGGCTTCACATAGATTGACAAATATTCACTGTTATATAAGACGACTTGTATTACATAACAGCTTCATACTCTTTTCGTTGTTTCTACGAAATTTACCTGATTCGTAATACATTACTTACCTTTTGGAAAGCATCTTTCGATATCGTAATGCACCTTATTGGACTTTCCATCCTCTGTTAAAATACTTCACAGATATTTAATTGTTTTACTTGTTTAATTTTTGGTATCTGCAATTCGTAATTTAAATCTTGAGTAGTCTATTTTGAGTTTATAACTTACAAAACAGTAATTATTAAAAAGAAGAAAAAAAAAAGACACATCCCGTAAGAATTTGTTTATATTTCTGAGATAAGGAAGTATTTGCACTATTCGGACTGTTGTCCACATCTTTGTTGCCATTTGTACAACGTATTGGCCGTTGAACGCTCCGGCCTTCTTCTAGTGCCAAGCTTCAAACTTTTTCTAAGCTGAATAAGCATAGAGATGAACACAATATGGGAACCAGTAATACGGAGTGCCAGAAAAATCATTAGTGTCAAAAATTGCAATATGAGCTCTGGTAAAAATACTAGAGAAACTCATTAACATATAAAATATTAGAGTAAACATAAAAAATTGCAATATGAACTCTGGTAAAAATAATGGTTATTGGGCATTAGGTTTATAAGTCCCCAAAATTCAGTGGTTCTTGCCCTCAAGTAAACATGGCCCAGTGGCTATAGGCGTTGTTTTGTTCCTTATTTAGAGTTGTGAGTTCAATACCAGCCTATAGCAGTGGCGAACAAGTAACCCCTCAGGGTAAGAGGGAGATAACGCATGACTTCCAATCAGGCTTTACGCAATAAATAAGGATGAGGTACCTATGGCAACAAGGATTAGGACAATAGTCCGAATAATGTAATTACTGTATATCCCGTAAGAATAACTATAAAAGCTTTTTTTTATTAGTTAATAATTAAGTTCTTTCTTGATAAAGATATTTGTTTATCTTTGCAATCACTACGCTTTGAAATAGATTCCCTTTTTTCTTTTTTATTTTGTTTGGTTGGTTGGTTGCTATACAGAGCTACAGAACAAAATTTATTTTGATTATACTTCTAAAAATTTGAGAAATTTAAAATTAATTCATGCCTTCTCGCAGCACTATTGAGAAAAGAAATGACAAAGTCCACCCTAGAACTCGAACTTGCGCCTCCCATTCAACTTGTAGTGCTGTTATGCATTATACAATTAGCTCGTCTAGTTAACATGGATAAATAATGAATCCTATCGCTCTGATTCTAGTCATATTCGTGTCTCTCAAACAAGTCGACAATCAAAGTTATTAAAATTCTGCGTCGATTAACACCAAGTTCATTTAATCCCATGGGCCCACATTAAAAAGAAAAATGTTGACAATTTACCAGTCTTATATTTTTTTTCAAATGTGGAACAATTAATTCAGCATAAAAGCCTCTCCTGTAGCGGCTTAATCCAATAAATATTTTTCAAAACGGTTGCCTAATTGTTCGCCGAGTTAATTTAGAAAATAAAATCTTGTAAGCAGTTTTGATCATGATTACTTCTCGGTTCTTCGTCTTTTAAATTGATTGACATTTAATGAAATGAATGAAAATAGCGCTGAATTCTTGCTATATTTTTATTTTTGCATACGTGCGTGCGTGCGTGCGTGCGTGTACGGGTTCTGGCTGTCCTACGCTAGAAAGATTGATAGAGTTTTAGCAACAATCGCTTTCACGATATGATAAAGCTGAGTCGATTGACAATTAAATGTGTTACAGAGAAGAAATTTAAACGAAGAACGGTACAAAAGGTACTAATAACTTCTAGTGGTTGAAGAATGAAAAAAGGGGCACAAATCGATAAGATAAAATGAAGAAAATAGTTTAAAAATATGAAGAAAGATGAAAATAATAGTCTCAAGACGATGATGAGAGAGGAAGAAAAAATATAAGAATAAACAAAATAAAGCCGTTTTAGAATTGGAATAGGGTTAAAGCGTTCACATTGATTCTTAAACCTTAGCAGTGATTTCAATCCTCATTTTTTGCCCTATACTTGTGCCAAATATAAGACCGGATAAAAAATATTATAAACAAAATAAACAGATAAACGAAATATTTTGGAAAATAAAAGGATGTTAAATGGACAATGAAAAACGGATGAAATTCCATTATAACATTGATCATCGACACCCATATCTCTAATAGGGAAATTTAGAAAACAGCACTGTACTGTCAGATATCGACTTGGAACGACAAATCGGTGGAGCCGAGTTACAATTCCAGTTGAATTCTTTGCATTCACTTACGCACAAATATCCTTGGGAAAGGTATTATTCCGTCTCTTCTCTCCAGTTATGGGTTAAATTATTGAACAGATTGGGTGGCAACCGGTCTACCGCAGAAAAACTTGGCAACCTACTGCGGGACAATCTTCTGCGCAGTAAGTCATATCTCTTTCGATAGATGATCTCCCAAAGCGTGTATCACGAATGGCATTTAACTGGCTGACACTCCGATCACGAGTGGAGTCTTTATTCAATGGCGTATTGGTGTATGTAGCAGTTTGAGAAGTATTATGATCAAGAGGGAATTCATTCGAAAAACGAACGCATTATTCGAGTTCAAGTCAAGGGTTGGAGAATCTTTTGAGTGAAATTCTGAAAAAGATTATATAACAATACCGAAGATGAATGTCCAATCATTAACAATATTTATCTCAGATCCTACTAACTGATTCCATCAGGTCGATAAAACCCCAACTTGAATACACACACATAAACACACACACACACACACACACACACACACACACACACACACACCATTAGACCATAAGAAAAAAACCAACTAAGAACACACACAGATATACACTCGCACACACACACGCACACACCATTAGACCATAAGAAAAAAAACAACTAAGAACACACACAGATACACACTCGCACACACACACACACACACACACACACACACACACACACACACACACACACACGCACACATACATACACGCACACACGTACAACAGCAGTCGATAAAGCCAGCCATTCAAAGATGGGCAGCTAAAAAGCACGGTCATTCTGAGGATTTCTCTGCCATTCTGATGATAAGATTATAATCTCGAAATATCAATAAAATAATAAACAGGTCATACAAACACCTCCCGACCTTCCTTTATTTCATTCAGCGCATTGTGACAGCCTTCAAAACATAACACATACTAATATATTTTTGTTCAAACATCGATGTGTTAGGGAAAAAGATTTCTTATAAATTCGAACATTATGATTCCGTAAATCGAAGTACACAATTTGAACTTAAGGTACGCAGATGATACAGTGCTGATAGCAGACACGGAAAGAAAACTATAAGATCACTTACAAAAGGTAGCTAAAGAGATTGATTAGAAAGGACTACAAATAAACAGCAAGAAAACCGAATGCATGGTCATCAGCATAAAGAGCAGCCCAAAGTACCAAATACAGATGGGGGATACTAAAATCACGCAAGTACAAAAATTTAAATACCTAGGAATTGTTCTAACAGAAGATGGAAAGTGCGACACAGAGATCCGAAGACGAAATGATATGGCGAAGGACACATTCCAGAAGTTGAGTAAAGGATTAAGAAACAGGACAATTTCGCTAGAAAAAAAGAAGAGAGTACTGGATTGCTATGTGATGTCAGTTCTTCAATATGGCATTGAATGCAAGATATTATCATCAAAGATAAAGGAAAAACTTGAAGCAACTGAAATTAGGTATTATTTATGCTGCGGATATCATGGATCAAGCATTGAAGCAATAATAAGGTTTCGGAAAGGATGGAAACGATAAGGAAATGAATAGTGAACATCAGGAAGAGACAGCCAAAGTTCCTGGGACATGCAATGAAAAAGGAGAACCGGAGACTAACAGGCCAGATAGAGGGAAGAAGAGACAGGGGAAAATAGCGTGTAACTTACTTGACTGGCTTGAGCAGGTGGATGACAGAACGGGAGTTGCGTGGTGTAACAGGAGAAATCGTGCTAAGAGCCACCTGGGATAGGGAGACGTGGAAGGCCATTATCGCCTACGTGCTGAGAGGGCAAGGCACATAAAAGAAGTAATTAAAAGCATTTCTCTGTCCTTCTTATTACCATGAGATTATTCCAAAATGTATCTTTACAACATCACCATGCCAGGTTTTGCTTCAGACAAATGATTTTACGAGATCAACTTCACAGTTGCCTACCTAATTGATTTGGAATTCAATGCTGTTCTTTTCTTAGACTAGTTTCTCACCAGCCTGACTTACTATTAAACCCGTAGTTGTGAGGAGAAGAGTCGGATTAATACAATTTTTATGTTTGGTAATCCTCGTCTATAGTCGTAGGTGACACAGATATGTACTGCAAAGAAGTAAAAAGTGTGTAATCAAGGCAAAAGAGAAAAATAACAAGGTGGCTCTCTCAATTAAAGGGGCGGATTCCAACCCTCTCAACTCGGCTAAAATATCCCGTATACCTAGCTTATGGGTGGGTCGGGCCCTTTTTTTATTCACCCCAGAAACAAAAATTTCACATGCGCATCTTAATTGCTTGCTTGATTCGAATTGCGTGAGGAATATATCTTTATGATTGGAGGAGGCTAGATAAATATTTTGCTTAGTTTGCTTGAGCTGATTTCTTAGTATATTCAAGCATGGAGAAGGATAGGGCTTTGTCAGGCTGTCATGCTCAAAGAAAGATGTTTCTATTGATGCTGAAGTACATGTTGTTACTTTAAAAATCTAATCAGTCACGGAATATCTGAACCTAGATATTGGTGTATAGGGATCTGATGTCTAAACTCTCCATAGACATGTTAGCCATGTTTTTATATTTTTTAAATCACTCGAGTGTTTGATGTGATTAGTACTGATGATGCATACGAACGGTGTAATAATTTTAGATATAGCACTAGCTAACTTGTGGGATGAGCTATTGATCCCGATAGAATGAGTTTGATTGGTATGTCGGTTTTATGTATTTTGAGTAAGCCATATAGTATGCTATAGAGGGGTAATGTTCTGTTAATTAATGTCGGGGCTTTATTTACATTTTTAGTATTTTTTTTATTGTTTTGTTAAAACTTTCTCTGTCACTGTCTTTGTTTACTGATTTTTGTGTAGATAATTTTTAGTGCCTGTATATATCTTATAGGTTCTATAATTTTAATTGTATTTGTGTGGCTGGCTACTAATATGCACGTACCTTTTTTGCAAACGAGTGCTGGTCTATTAACCATAGGCCCCGGAAGCTCTAATACAAATTATTTCAGAGTGTTTGGATGTCAATGAGAAGATAGTGCAGAAGAGTCAGAAAAAGTTGGGTCAATAAGGAGCCGCAGCACGGAAAACTCACTCTGATGGTTTTTATTTGAATAAACCTCCCGAATTTGTTAGTGAAATCAGCAAAATCAGCACGGAGATCTAAATCAAGTGTCTCGAGGAGGTAGGGTTGCTCTGGGTCAAGAGGATGACTGCTAGAAAGACACTATATCTGACAACAAAACTCTGAACGATGCCACACAAGCAGCAAAACTGACGGATAAATTCTACGATGAAATCACCCCTTACATCCGCAAAGCAGTACAACATGGCGTTTCCAAATTTCTGACGGAGTGAATTACATCATGGTCCTTTTTTATTTTTCTTACCGAAAATTCCCAACTGGCTTTAATATACTCTGGAGCTATGCAGTGCGCGAAATTAAATATATGAAAATGTCGAATACTTACCAATTGCAACCTATATATCGGTTGTCCTCCTTTTAATAGCACAACTCATTCTCAAATATTTGCCTCTATATTTGCTCACATGTGCATTGTGGTACAGTGGATATCGGCTCGAAACGAGAAACCGGGGAGCCGAGTTTGAATTCCAGTTGAATCCATTGTATTTTCTTACGTGCAAATACCCTCGGGAAAGGTATTATTCCGTCTCTTCCTTCCAGTTATGGGTTAAATAGCAGGACAGATTGGGTTCTTTAGCCTTGGTCGGCAACCAGTCTACCGCAGAAAGCAATGGCAACCTACTGCGGGATAATCATCTGCCCAGTCAGTCATGTCTCTTTCGAGACATGATCGCCCAAGCGTTTATCACGTATGGCACTTAACTGACTGAATATATATTCTTTCACTTAACTAATAAAAATTTATTTAATATTTTTTTTTTTTCGTTTGCTCATGCAAACAACCTTCCTTAGACGAAGTATCTACTACGACAAATATGTTGACAAGGTTATTTTTGAGCATCCAGCATTATTTTGCAGATGACATCTCTTTCGGATTCAACCATAGACGCAGGGAAAATGGAAATTATAGTACGGTAAGCTTAGTGCTTTTTCTAAATTCTATTGCTGCGTAAAATCTTCTCACTCGCTTGGGATTTTAACACTTTTGGCACTTTTACTAGGGTCGTAAATTCCACTCGGGGATTGTAAATTGCGAGGTCAAAATATGAAAAAGATATCGTCAAGTGTAGGATATGCTAAGTAAATATATCTCTATTTTTCTTCTTTCTAATAACCAGTTATTATTAGTCGCACATCTTCTGCTGAGAACAGTAATAAAATATGAATTATTAGGATTTAATTGTACAAAGTATACGGAATATTTTTCGCCTCTTTTTATTGTAGTTTCCTTCATTTCATCATTTAGAATATAAGGGTTCTTTTGTTTCCTTTTTTTAAGATTTTCTTGTTGCTTACCTGATCCGTCCATAGAAAATTTAAGTATCCTTCTGTACGACCAAATTTCTGCTGTCTCTTTTTTTCTATCATGCGGTAGAAATTGTTCCAAATTCGCATAAAAGAATGAATATCATATAGCAACTCAGAAATGTTTACTTTGTTTCTAGCGACATTCTTCCGTCTCTTAGTACAGATTAGGCTTAAAAAACAGAATATTCTATCGTAGGCCGTCTTAATACAAAACAAAATATGTTTACACTACCAATCAATTAAAATACGCTTTCATTAAAGATAAATCGCAGAAGAGAAATGAGAGTAATATCATAATGATCATCATCACAATCTTCCTCATTATTTTATTATCATCATCGTTTTTATATAAAATGTAAAAGAAGCAACAGTCAGTTAAGTGCCATACGTGAAACACGCTTAAGCGATCATATCTCAAAAGAAACATGACTGACTGGGCAGACATTTTCCGCAGTCGGTTGCCATTATTTTCTGCCGTAGACCCAATTGTATAGAAGCCCATATGTCATGTTATTAGTTTGAGTTTTGTTTAACGGTTTATCAACAAATCTGGGGTTTTTAATGACAAAGAAGTAGAGATTTAAGGTATTTTTTAAATGTTTGATTGTAAGGAGAAGGTTGATTTAGTCAGATTTTGATTAAGATTTTTAATTTTTTTTACTTAGAAAACTGAAGATGCCTTCTACATTTGCATTCAAAAGTAAAATTCTGGTAACATTTCTTCTTTGCATTATGACATTTTTTTTAACTTAAACTGTATTGTTTGTGACATTATTCCTTCAAAAATGTATATTTTTCTATAAAAGTCTATTTTTATGTATATATTTCTATTAAAGTGTATTTTTTACATTTCATAGTGTTTTGACCCAAGGTTGGGGTTTAACTATTTGCCCATACCTGGGACCCTAACAGGTACTATCACTCTGAGTCAGGTGAACCTTGGAACAACAGCAATTAAGAAGTGGTTCTATGCTCGTAACATACTCCCAATCAGAGGGATACACTTTACCCTATACTCAGAACCGTCCTGTTATTAAAATCATTACTAGAGGGAAGAGACGGATAAATGAGGGTATTCGTGCGTCAGTGAATGCAAGGAATATCAACTGGAAATCGAACTCGTATCTCCGATTTCACGGTTGGAGGCGATATTCACTGTACCACAACGCACGTACGCGTAAGTATAAGTAACGTAAGCATTCTTAAAGCACCTAACGATTTATCAATAATTTCAACTGCTAAGAACGTTTTAAAGTATTTTGTATTTGTTTTAATATGCAGTTCAATTTGACTTATTTTACTCTGCCGCCACCTGGATACTGTTTATTTTATTGATTATTAGTCAGTTTTTAGTTTCCTATCTTAAAAATCCCTTATCTTCAGGTTGAGCTTCTTTTGTCCATATTTGTTTCCGTTTGTTAGAGATTAAATTTTTGACACTTTCCCAAACTTGTGTTATCTTCCTTTTATTCACTCTCGTTTCCTCCTCTTTATTGCTTGCATTGCTCTTCTTTTTCTTTTATGTTTTCTCATTGTTTTTCTTAATAACTATTACATCATTTTCTTCTGTCGTAACTTATTTGATAAAGAAATACCTCTGCTCTTATTACTTGAAGTTTGCACCTTCTACCACTTGCACTGAGTGGCTACAATCTATGTTTCCTCTTTAGACTTGCTTTCATTATGTGCCACTGAATAAATGTTAACAATATTATAAATCGTTTCCAAGTCTAATCACCCGTAAATTAATATTTAGATACTCTTTATTGCAGCTGACACCATTTTAGTATAAATACCACCATATCTGCGTAAAATTGATTGGATCAATTGCATATGAATTGACACTTCCGACATAGATCAAAATATGTGTGTGCTATGTCAGTCAGTTAAGCGTCATACGTGAAACACGCTTGGGCGATCATGTCTCGAAAGAGACATGACTGACTGGGCAGAAGATTTTCCCGCAGTAGGTTGCCATTACTTTCTGCGGTAGACTGGTTGCCAGCCAAGGCTATAGAACCCAATCTGTCTTGTTATTTAACACATAACTGGAAGGAAGAGCCGGATTAATACCTTTCCCAAGGGTATTTGCGCGTAAATGAATGCAATGAATGCAACTGGAATTCGAACTCGGCACTCCGATTTCTCGTTCCGAACCGATATTCACTGAACCACAACGCACATCCTGTGTGCTATGTACAAAAGCAAAATGTTGCTTCGAGCAACAACTGATAAGGAGATGTGGATAGCTATGATGGCCTACATAAAGAAAAGAAATAACATATAAAAGAAGAAGAGAAACCTCATCTAAAATGAGAATAATTAAACGAAATATAAAATAGAGAGAAGAGTATTTAACTGAGAGTCCTAAAAAAAATGCCATAGAAAATCAGAAAAAAGGAAAAAAGATGAAAAAGAGAACAATAAATGAGAGGACCTTGAGGAGAACTCTGATCGCCCCATGATTCAGAGAAATTAAGTGTAAAAGGATAGGAAATTAAAATACATATAAAAAGAGTAAAAGCAAACGACATATAAAGGAAGAAAAATGTGAGCAATAAGTGATAGGAAGTTGGGGAGAGATATGATCAACTACTTATGAAAGGAAAACACTTATAAAATTGTAGAAGAAAACGTCATTTAAAAAGAGAAAAGTTGTGGAGAGCTTTAATAATGAACACAAACGACATATAAAAGAATATATATATATATATATATATATATATTCCATCAATTACCATGAAATAACGCGTCTGTTTTAATTTTTCTTATATTTGCTCTATATGTATTTATTGCATATATATTTAAAGCTCACGTAGAGAGTTATTCTACCATTATATGTAAAGGATACTCCTTTGGATTCTTCTATGTCCACAGGGCATGTTAATATATATATATATGTATATATATATATATATATATATATATATATATATATATATATATATACTATAGTCATCCGCAGACAGATCTGTTTCGCTGTATCACAGCTCATCAGTACGGTTAGACTCCGATTGCTTTTTAACCCAGTATTGAAACCCGACCAAATTGGCGTCAGTCGCGATATATATATAGCAGGCAAAATAGAAACTACATATAAAAGGAGAAAAAAATTTTTTTTTAATCATGTCACCCCAAGCAAGGCATTCCACTGCCAATATAGCGCAGGGGGTTACACAGGGCGATAGACGAGTTAGTATGTACATAGGAGGAGTCGGAGAGAATGGGATGGTTAGTGCGTTCGTAGCTGTCTATTGACCTTACATTTAAACTCCTGGAGGGAATTCCACAGGCGGGAAGTGCGAGAAAAGAAGCTGTTAGAGTAGAAATTGCGGTTACATTTCATCGGTTTCACTGTAAAAGTGTGGGACCTAGTTGCCAATCTAGTATCTCGTGCAAACTCACACCTAGGGGGCACCAGTGATTTAAAAGTTATGGAGAGCTATGATCGCCTAGATAATGAAGAGAAACCTGCAAAAAGAAAGGAAATATTGAAAGAGAAGAAAGAAATAAAGGGAACAATATATATAATCAGAAAATGGAAACGACATCTATAAGGATACAGGAAGTGATATGTATAAGAAAAGAGAAAACAGGAGGGCTATGAACGTTCAGATTCTAAACAGAAACAAACATATAAAAAGGAAAAACAGGAAGAGGAATAAGTAAGTGTTGTGAAGAAATGGCGATGGTTAAGTCTGAATCCTTGCGAAAAGTGCAAAGCCAGTGAAATGTAAGAGGAAACGAATTGTGGGGAAAAAACTATTCAGTTCCTCTATCCCTTTTCATCATTGAATATTTGTTAAAATATAATTGTATTTGTTTTTTTTTTGTTTTTTTGTTTTTTGCCGCGTGACACACACCTTACGAAGGAAGATAGTTGTATAATAGAATAAATGGCTATTAAATTTAGTGGAAAGAAGCGACCATGGCTCTTCACACATTTCGTTTTCCTTACACACGTGAATTATCATAACTCTTCGGAAATATATTTAAGTCATTTCTTGTTTACTTCACCACAGTTTTAAATCTAATGTTGTCTTTCTTTTAAAAGGTGAGAGAACTCATTATAATCTAGTATTTTAATTCTTAGCTTCAGGAAATGATATACAGTGCGCTATATAGAGAAGGTGAATACAACTGACTGTACCTGAATTTGAACTCCCCTTGACGATTCAAATTTCGATAACTATTCTGATGCGCGACAGCATTAGATAGTATAATGCGTTAGAAATATCTGACAGTGCTTAAAACATCAACACACATGTATACGTTATATATATATATATATAT